>BRDA01009406.1:60516-76481 GCA_036984385.1 Crenuchus spilurus | reverse complement strand
GGTTTTTTGTTGTTCTTTCCACCCTGTTTCTCGCTCTTTCTGTCTGTGTCTCTCTCTTGTCTGTCTTTCTCGCTCTTTGTCCCACCTTTCTTGTTGTTTTTTGGCAGCCGCGGTAATTTTTAAAAGTAGCCAAAAAACCGCATTTTCACCCGGGACGGGATTTTCAAACAAACCTAAATTGACGTGAAAACCGTGAATCTGGCAACCCGAGGCGCTGTTTACTTCGCTTCTACCTTGAGTTGCTCTCTGAAGTCTGTTCAGTGGTGTTAGCGTTCATTTCCATGGTTTCTCGCGCTATTTTATTTTCACTACAAAATGTGCGTAGCCAAAGGACGTATAATGCCATGACGTGGCCTTAAGGCATATGGGAAATACAGGAAGTACTGCAAGGGGATAAATGACCGACAACGGAGGCTTATGTATCATGCATGTAATGCCTCTTGCATCACTGGCAAAATTGGCTAGTAAGTTTTTATTAACACCCGCCATAATGATTTTTTATCCGCATTTGGCAGGTTGGCGGGTGTTAATTTAGAACCCTGAGTATAACCATTGAAAAAAATAAATGTGAAAAAGGTTCTGCACACATTGCTATAGAAGAAACACTTCAAAATGACATTTTCAATGGACGGTTCTTCAGAGAATCATTTTTGTAAATGAGATGTGTGAACTTAAAGAAACGTTTAAAGAACAGGAAACCTCCACTAAGTGTAAAGGTTCAAGAAATAAGCCATAGACTTGTGTAGACCCTTCACATCTTTTAAAGGTCCTTCACTCTCATCCATCTCATTTCAAACACGGTTCTTCTGGGTTAAAAAAAGTGGTTATTCAGTGGCATCATTCAAGGAGCCATTTGTTACATCTTTATGATAAATTAGATGCTTTAAGTTGATTGTAACAATAAACAAATGCTGATGGTTTAGAGTCCAAGACATCCTGGACAAGGCAGCAAAAAGTAGGACCTGCTGTAAATAACAAAAATAATGCTAATTAGCAGTTTGCTGACCAGCATGAGTAGAAACTAGAGTCTGATAATAAAAGACAATAACAACTGAGTTTTCAGCTACAGGCATTAGACTACTTTCATTAGCACTATAAAGGCAGCACATTAGCACTAATGAAAAGCTTCAGTCTCACAAAACTGCTTAATAGTTAAAGTCAAAAGTATTCTTATTGCTGAATTTAGACAAGAAATAATCATGAAATAAATGCAATAATGATATAAAATTCAAAGAGTCTCAGATACACCGAGTACAGAGCATACACATGCTGTGAAGGAAAATAACTATTCTGCTGTACGTGTGTATGTAAGCCGGAGAGAGCATACTGTGGGGGCTCTTTGAAGTCTTGTTAATGCTCTTTAATGAGGCAGTGGGAGATGAGAGGTGATTATACCCATCCTCTTACACACACAGCACATCTCCAGCCCTCCTCCTTGACTGCAAAGCCACCATGTCTACCCCTTCGGTGAATCATGGGATTTAAACAGCATCAGACCATGTTTGTACATTTTTCTCTTGCTTGCACAAAAACATTGCATCCCTTTGTGGATTATCTTTAATCAGGGTCACCCTAACTCAACAGTCAAAGAGATGCTTAAGTAATTAGTGGGGTTTCTGTTTGCACAGCAGAATTGCCTTTCGGCCCATAAAACTAGTCACTTAGACCCACTTACTCATTAGATTTTGTCTCCAAGGCCAATAACATTCAGTATTGGCAGAGCAGATGGTCAAGCAGGCATTCTTTGAATGTAATTGCTGTGAAGTTGGCAAAGCTTAACAGAACATTAGCGAAAATCCCATTTAACCTAATGATTATAGCAATGTTTGTGTTAGGCCTTTGTGTTGACATAGTGACCCAACTATGTTTCAATGAAAGAAAACAGGTAGAACATTAGAGAAGAATGTAACGGGGCTGCCTGGCTATGCTGCTTTCTGGGCTCCTTTCTCCTGATTTGCCAGTGCCAGTCAATATCTGATATTGCCTGCAGCTGTGACTGGCTTCTTTAAAGTCTTTGACCAGTGTGTTTGGCGTGGAGTCATTGACTTTGCCTGTGTAGGTCTGACTATGCCAGTAAGTGATGCTATTTCTCTAGGAGTCTAAGCCCTGACTGTTTTATACTCTTTCCAGCATGTAGTCTCTGGTTCTTTTTTGTCTCTGAGGCCAGACTTTCTCATTTTTCTGTCTTGTATGTTTGTTGGTTGACTGTGAGGAGTTTGTAAACCTGCAACTCCTGACAGGTTTCCCTTTAAGGTTGGGTACCCACAGAGAGACAACTGTCTTCTTTCCAACTGATGCTTGCATTTTCCCAGGTTCACCTTTGGTGACATTTCATACAGTAGAGGGTGGGTTCTCTCTCTTTTGCAAACTTGCACTGCTTGCAGTGAGTTGCATCCATGTTTCTTGAGATTTACTTGATGATGGTAGTGCACTTGTTAGAGGGTGGAGCCTCATTCTTTCTTTGCATGTCTTTTTGCCTGGTAGCCTTGTGAACTTCTTCCCCCCCTTTATATTGTTTAGGGCTATTCCATTTTTCACACCCACAGTGGCACAGCGGGTTTTGTGGCAGTACATTGTGTTTCATCTTCACGACACCAGTTCAAATCTCAGTTGCAACAGCTAAACATTGAATTCAAAATTCAAGTAAAATTACGGCAACCTATGGCATCTCTTTGGTATCTGTAATATTTGGGCCTACGTTTGGAGAACACTCACTCACTCACCCCTGTTTAGACATCTAACGTTTATCCACAAAGGAGAGCTATTAGCATGCAGGTATTTTTCCATTTATAGGGAATAAATTTATGAGCACACCATCAGGCACTGTGGGACGTACATTTTTGTTGATATACTGTTTTTAAATAATGTATTTAAGTGAGCATCAGCTTTATTTTACATCCAGTTTAGTGACGTTGGCCTTCCATGACTACACCTCTAACAGATTTATCCCTGGTCAGCGTATATTTTTATTGTGTCTCAACTATTGTAGCAGAGGACTTTACAAAGACAGCAGCACAAATAGTTCCCAGCATGAGGACATATAGTGAGAGAGTGAGTGAGTAGCGAAACAAAAATCATGAATAGGTGGCACAGATCCCAGTATAATCTGCATAGCATTAAACAGTGTTTCACTACAAATGTACATATGCTAAGTGCTAATCACAGCAGGCTAACAACTCACTATTAGCATAGATCACAATTAGCATAGGTCAAATCTTCAAGTTCTGTTTCAAATGATTAAAGCTTATTTAATATTCTCACTTTTTAATACAAGTGTAAAGTCTATCTCAATATCTGGATATTACTAATGGGTTTTAATCAAGAATATTGTTCTGTCTCTTTGTCTTCACTAACAGAAAAGTTTCTAGGAAATCAGCTGCTGAGTTATGGGCAGCTCATTTCCGTGTCTTTCACGGCCGAAGCCAGAGAGCTGTTGCCAAGAAGTGTGATCATGCTTCTGGAAGGATCCGGAATATCGGTCAGTGCTCACCTATATTCAGAGCAAGATGCAGAGAGTGGGCCTGGTCAGACGTCTCACAACACTTTCACCCTCAGGTATGATTATTTCAGGGTCATTTTATTAATCTTTTCTGCGATTTTGCACACAACACACACACACACACACACACACTAAGAGGAAGTGAGCATACAAATAAGCGGGGAGGAGTCAAAGGCTGGGTACCTTATTCATAGGAGAGGAAATGCTGTTCATTCACATCCTCCCCCAGGTGATCACCATAAGTGATATATACAGTAGTATCTTAGATTTCTACAAATATTTGATTATATATATTTTTATGGGACAACACTATAGAAATGAAACTCTGACATAATTTAGAGTAGTCAGTGTACAGCTTGTATAACAGTATAGATTTACTGTCTTCTCAACATAACAGCCATTTTTGTCCAAATATCTGCAACACATGTGAGTTCACCTCACAGTGAAAATATCCTCTGGGGGTTTTGGGTAATGGAATTCTTGGTATGCTAAAAGAATTTGGAAAGTCACATGGTGAGCAAGACAGCTGAGGATTATGGGACTTTGAGTCTGAAAGTGGTCCGCGGGGAGCGTAACACATGATATTTAATAACATCATTAGGAATTAATTTAATTTTCATTCATATGTTTAGAGGCACATTGCCCGAAGGCAACACTGTGCTATTATTAAATGCAAAAATTATAATATAAAAAGTTAATGTCACTTTTACATCAAAAAGGTTAACTATCATATATTTTATAAACACTCATGTAAAGTGACATATGTCAAGCCTTTTTTGATTTAATGTTGTTGATACTGTTTGGATAGTAATTTATCCAAAAAGTCTAAAAAAAATTATTCTGGATTATTCCAAGAGCTATAAGCCATAGTGATCAACATTTAATAAACAATAGCTTGAAATATGTCACTTTACATGTATGATAGTTTATTGAATTTAGTTATGAACAAGGGGGTGGCACGGTGGCTTAGTGGTTAGCACGTTTGCCTCTCAGCACTGTGGTCTTGGGTTTGATTCCCCATCTGAGTGGAGTTTCCATGTTCTCCCCGTGTCTGCGTGGGTTTCCTCCCACAGTCCAAAAACATGGAGGTCAGGTGAATTGGGTACTCTAAAATTGTGTGTGTGTGTGTGTGTGTTCACCCAGCGATGGACTGGCGCCCTGTCCTGGGCTTGGTTGAATAGTGTAATGCCCTGCCCTGCACCCAGTGAGGGGGTAGGGGACTAACCACGACCCTGATAAGGATTAAGCGGGTGTGATAATGAATGAATGAATGAGTTATGAACAAAAATGTTTTCATAATTTTTTAATGTGGTACTGCAGTTGTATTATTGTAATAGTGATGCACATATAGCATCAGCAGTTATTGATGATTATGTGAGTATAGCACATTATTGATAGACATGATTAGATTAGATTCAACTGTATTATACATGTACAGTGACTTTAGTATTAATCTACAATGCAGACAATTTTTAAATCATGAAAAACTATTAAATGTCCAGAAGGTGTGTCCAAACCTTTGACTGGTACTGTATACGGCTACCACACATGTCCAGGAAACGTAGTTGAATTAAAAAAGGTCATTTGTTCACTCTTTGTTAGATTTAACCACTCTTAGCTCTAAAGATCATTTATTCTTGGATTGTGTGTGTGTGTGCATGTGTGTGCGCGCATGCGCGTGCGTGTGTGTAAGGAAAAACAGCTTGTTACTTTAAAGCAACACCATTCAATAAAGGGTTAAATGGAGTCAAGAGTCTGAGCCAACTCATGAAAACCCAGAGTTGTGTATCACTGGCTTATATATTCAAACTCCATACTGGCTCTTTTTTCACTAAGCTAAAAACAAAGACTTCTATCCCTGGCCATATAGGGTAGGAGTTAATATGTGAGACTTTGTGTATGGCCATGTGGGTATGCAGCCGCTATGAGCTGTCGTTAGATGTGTAGGTGTGTGTGATCTACCCCCCCATAGTCAAAGGTGTGAAAGTATTTCAGACTTCAGAATGTTCAAGTGAAATTTGGGACTATTCCTTTTTTTTTTTTTTTTTATCCGTTTCAACTCAGCCACATTCTTCATCTGTCTCTTGAGGTGATTCCTTGGCATTTCCTCTGGACTCTGCCTGTGCCACTTTACAAGACCAGAGTTGTTTAGGGTCATTGTCCTGCTACTTCATCCAGCTTCACCTGAACACCCGGTAGATAACAGCCATGAAATGATCCTGTAGGATTTCCCAATAAACTTGGGAATTAATTTGTCCATCAATGATGGCATGTATTCCAGGCCCAGAGGCAGAAAAGCAAAACACGATACTCCCTCCATGATACTTCACATTTCATAATGTTTATTTATTCTGTATATTCATCCAGTCTGAACTAAGACCATGTTCATCATAAACCAGTTGAGCAGGTTTGGAATTCTGTGTAATTCCACAATTGGAGAACTGTGTAAACTGGTCACCTGTTTCACTTATTTTTTGAGGACAAATAGTACATCTCTTTGCAAGGTCCAGTACAGTAGAGACTGCCAGAACAACAAATCTAAATGATAAAAAAGCTTTCAAAGGACAGATATTCTCACAGAGAAGCACAAATGTGGTGAAGTGTACAAGACTATTTTAAATGCATGAAGGACACTACAGCGGATAGTAGGTCACCACATATGATGTTGCCTGTTGTCTACAACTAAGGTTATGTCAAAATGTGTGTATATGCACAATACTCTACCTTAACAGCTTTACAAAATACTTTGCATATTATCAATTTTAATCTTTTAAACATGACAACAGTTTTTAAATTGTATGTTACACTTAAACAAGAGTACTATTTTCATAATACACAGTGTAGTACAACTTTAAAGGCTTGTCATTTGTTTCCCCTCACAATGAATCTTGTATGATTTGTGATTATAAATTGAATTGAATTGGTGGCATATTACACATCATTGGGATGAGTGGATCATACACAGCAGAACTTTTCTCTTTTAGACTTTTAGACATACATATCTTGTTGGTCCACCTTGTAGATGGTCACCCACTAGTCCTTCACTGGTGGTCACAAGATGCTGCCTACAGAAGTGGCTGTATATTTTGATATATTCTCAGTCCAGCAGTGACACTGAGGTTTACAACACAACATACACTAACACACCACCACCACATCAGTGTGACTGTAGAAACAAATAATACCTGCTCTGTGGAGGTCCTTAGCATGAAAACCCTTATTCCAATGGGAAAAAATAAAAACTGTGCTGTCCAGTTAAGAAACTATGTACATCAGATAAACATTAAAGAGTTGGTTCAGTGTCTTTAAATTATAGGATGAGTTAGCAGACATCATATGTTAAGAAGAAACATTTTTCTGGTTAAAACTTCTGGTTAAAGCAGTCTAGTATTGAATTAGGTATTGGTATCCAAAACCTAATTATTTAATTAATTAACCAATACTTAATTATGTTAAATCAAATGTGGTGGTGATGGAATTTAACAGATCCATGTGCTGACTGACTTTTCAAAGTATTATAAAAACAAATTCCTCTTGACTTTATACTGTTTTATGTTGTTTTGCATTAACTCTGATTACCATAATTTTACAAAGACAAATCTGAATTTTTGCACAGTACTGTACATACAGTCATTTATAACTGCCTAATTTGCATACCGTGCTGATCATGCCTTTAAAGGCATTGGCATTTATGTGCTATAAAACTCTCCAAATGTCAGTAATAATTACTGATGTCTTTAAAATTACTGGCAGTCACAGATGCTCTAATCTCATATGAATTTTTACGTCCCGAGAGAAGAATATTACCCAGCTTGTACGACAGAACAGGCCATCACTGATTCTTTTTCGTGTGGTTTGATTAATTCAATTAACTGAAAAGACTCAAGAACTGCTATCAGTATAATTATGTTCCATCGCTTAATTGTGGGACACATTAGGCATAATAAGTGTGGCATGGGTTCATAATTGTTCAGCTTGGCTAGTTGCCTGAGGCTTTTAAAAACTCTGCAAATTGCCGCATTGGGAGAGTGGTTTCATTGATGGTTATCACCACGGCAGCTCTAATACACCCACTGACTCTACAGCTAACCTTTCCAGTGCTGCTGCACCTTGTTGCTGAGATACTAAAGTAGATAATGGTGCTAGACCTGCCTTTGTATAGAATATATAAGGTTATGCATGTGTATAGCATCACATACTTCATAGCGTGTCTCAGAACGAAAGGACCAATAGAAATAGTCAAAAATTCTTAAAATAAAATTGCAGTTATTTTAACAAAGATTAAAATTAATATCATTTATTCTTCATCCTATACAGTTTTAGAAATACAAAGTTTAGTTTAATATGATATAAAACTGACTCATTTCTCTGATATTTAAGTAAGATTAGTTTTATTTCAATATTACAGTTTCATAAAAGAACAAAATAATAAAGTAATGCAACAACAAATAATAAAACAGGAAAAAGTCAAGAAAGCATCAAGTCAGTACTTAGGAACACCTTCTTTTGCAAGTATTACATATTATAAATGTTTTTTGTAGTGTTTCCACTCTTGTTTGGAGTATTTATGATTCTTCCTCATAAAAGGTTTTTAATTCTGTGAGATTCATGTTCCGTCTTTTTAGGTCTATTCACAGATTCTCAATAATGTTTGGGTCAGGAAACGCAATGACAACCTTCAGTCTGCATCTATTGAGGTAGTCAATTGTGTATTTTTAGGTGACTTTAGAATCCTTCGGTAAAAGCCATCCTTTTTTCATTTTTCAGCTTTTTTACAGACATTGTTATGTTTGCTTCAAAAATGGCTCTTATTTGCCAAAATCCATTCTTCTCTCTACCACTGAAATATTGCCAGTGCCATGGGTTGCAACACAAGTCCAAAGTATAATCAATCCACCCCCATGCTTAACAGCTGAAGAGGTGGTGTTTTTGTGAAATTCTGCACACTTTTTCCTTCAAATATATCTTTGTTGTGGCCAAAACATTTATCAGTCCACAGTATTTGTTTACAAAATTCATCAAGACTCTTTAGATGTTTCTTTGCAAACTTTTGGTGCTGAAATTTGTGGTGATGACACAAAGGTTTTCTTCTGATGAAGAAGACTAGAATATAGACTTGACTTTTCTTACAATCCTACTAAGAGTTTTTTTGGTCTAGACCTGAACTTGAACTCTTCTATTACTGTTAACTGAATTTCATATCTAAGGAAATGACTACCTAACTATGATTGTTAAACAAAAATTGGCATCTCCTTGCCTTTTTTTTTTACCGCAGTTTTCTTCCAATGTGTTTAGTAGCCAATCGACCTGCCCATTCATTGACTCTCCCTATTACTTGTAATGTCCCTGACTCACAGGCCTCCTCCAATTCCTTGTGAAATCAAGCTCTGCCTTTTGGAAGCATGAAGTGCTGTAGTATTTGGTTGACAGCTGTGTTAACTTTGGACTTTGTACCAGCACCAGCAGATGACATGGCATTCCAAACCATCACAGACTGTAGAAACTTCACTCTGGACTGTGTCTCCACTCTTCCTACAGACTTTATGACATTGGTTTCCAAATGAAATGCAAAATTTACTTTCATCGGAAAATAGGACTTTGGACCACTAAGAATCAGTCCAGTTCTTTTTCTCTTTAATCCAGATTAAGACACTTCTCATGTTATCTCTGCTTCAGGAGTGTTGATATTATAAATGCAGCAGTTCTGACAGAGAGATGCACAGTATTTATAATCGGGGTTCTAAATTAACATTTTTGATCACCAGCCAATGTGGCTGGTAACTCTCTAAAGTTACTGGCCAATCAGAATTTCCACTAGCCAAATTTTATGCTGTAAAAATAAGAGAAATGAGTGCCACTGAATGCCTTTGATCTATCTATCTTTTTATGTATATATATTATTTGAACCACGTCTTCAGTGCTCTTCTTCTTCAGAAGCGGCATCAGAATCTGAGCTACTCTCATTTTTTTGCTGCATGTTTGCACACAAAGTTAGGCCCAGCTGCCCCAGTCTGTCCAAGTCCCAACCACCGCCGCATTTAGGTTAAAAGTTTTTACTAAGCTAACGTTAACTCCCTCCTCTTTCAGTGTGCTCTCTGTTTAGTTCTGACCCCATTTACTTCACTTCTACCTTGAGTTGCTCTCTGAAGTCTGTTCAGTGGTGTTAGCGTTCATTTCCATGGTTTCTCGAGCTATTTTCACTACAAACTGTGTGCACCCAATGGGCGTATAATGTCATGACGTAGTGCAGGGGTGCACACACTTTTTCAGCCTGTGAGCTACTTATCTAATGACTAAGTCAAAATGATCTACCTACTATAAAAATGCAAGACACATATTTATTTATAAATATCAATCAATCAATCAATCAAATTTTATTTATAAAGCGCTTTTTACAACTGATGTCACAAAGCAGCTTGACAGGCTTAGTAATAACAGACATCAAATCATTAATCCCTAATCCCCGGTGAGCAAGCCAACGGCGACAGTGGCAAGGAAAAACTCCCTCAAAGCTGGAGGAAGAAACCTTGGGAGGAACCAGACTCACATGGGGGACCCATCCTCCTCTGGTCTGCTAATTCTAAGTGTGTGATGAATCATAATCATATGATCTTGTTGTAAAGTTCAGGTGAGCTGATATGGTGACAGTAGTGGGACAGGAATGATGATGATAGTGGGTGCAATGATAACGGCCAGAAAGTCCATTTGAACTCCAATGTGGGCAGTAGAGTAGGGTATCTGGAGCAGGCCACAGTAGCTGGTCTTTGGTGGGCATCTGATCCAGGGAAGCATCATGGAGAGAATAGTAATCAGCCTTCCATCAACCTTGGACCGGACCGGTGGGCAATCACTCACTCGCAAAGAGACAAAAAATTGAATTAGTTCTGTTTGGATTTATAGAGCACAAGGATTATGAGATATATCAGAGTGTGGCTATTGACTCCAGCAGAACTAACTAAAACAGCCTACCTAAAAGGAGAGAGCCAGAAGGTAAACAGGCATGGGAGCTCCCCGAGACACTATATATTGACAATTTATGTGTACAATGTGTGCTGGTGTACCTTGAATAACTACATGAACACATATTACACAACACAACTGTGTACATGTTTTGTCATTAGCCTACTTTACTCTGATGACTTGCACTGAATGGAATCAGTCAGGGATTCATAGTCTGGACAGTAGTTGCTGATAGCCAGCCTCAAGCAAACCTCCAAATGATCATCAGTCATAGTGGAACCATACTTGGACTTAATGATCTTCATGTGTGAAAAGGCTGACGCTGAATAATGCAGTCAAGGCAAACACACTTCAAAAATGACAGTAAAAAAGTTCTCCTCCACTCCGTATGGAAATGCTCAGTTTTAGGTTTCTTACACAGGCAGAACAAACATACATGTTAAGAACTTACAGTGACAGGTGAACACGGACTACTAGCCAACTTGAAAAAATGCTTGTTTACAAATCCAGATGCTGTTTTATGAAGCAAATGTTGAACCTCACGGTATCACTCACGTTGCTACCAAAAGGAAACTGACAAAAATGCAGAAAAGGTGCTTGTGTATGTCAGTTTTCTGTCACACATTGGGCTGGAGGTTTTTGGTGATCTGGCAACCGTAATCGCAACTCCGTAAACAGAGCTGGTCTTCTATAATTCTTAATAATAATAATCATATCATAGATAATTTGACATACAACACACAAGAATAATATTTTTCTTGTAATATATAAATACAAATATATAATAAAAGTATTATACTCTTGTAAAAAGACGATCGCAACCAAGGTTGCCAGGTTTGTGAAAATGCATTCACTGGAAAACATTCCGAGGGGGTATGAAGGGATTTTTGCACTAAATAGAAAAGAAAATGAACAATATAATAATTTATTTTTTATGCTTTTGTGATTTGGGTGCTTTAGATTTTATCAATAGATAGATAGAAGTTATTTAGATAGTATCAGCTTGTGTATGGCAGTTTTCTGGCTGGAGGATTTGGGGGATCTGGCAACCCTGAACGCAACTCCGTAAACAGAGCTGGCCGTCAATAATCCTCGTGGACATGAGTGACAATGAATATTAGAATACCGCAGAAATCCATCGAAGAAAGACTGAGAGACGTCCTAACGTTAGGACAGATACTTTTCCTTCCCTTTGTTGACATGCCGAGGCCGGGGCCGGATAGCACTGTGTAGGCCGTAGGTTGGGTGGCGAAGACGGATGATAGGCTGACGTCTATTTTTTTAATGCCATGCGATCTACCTACACTACCTTTGCGATCGAGCGGTGCACCCCTGACGTAGCATTTAGGCATATAGTGGGAAATGTAGGAAGTACTGCCAGGGGATAAATGACCGAGAACGGAGCCTTATGTATCATGCATGTAATGCCTCTTGAATCACTGGCCAAATTGGCTAGTAAGTTTTTATTAACACCCGCCAAAATGATTTTTTACCCGCATTTGGCGGGTTGGCGAGTGTTAATTTAGAACCCTGTTTATAATGTTTAAATACTAAATTACTCAGATTTGTGTATACACTAATGAACCTGAAAACAAAAATACTTGAAATATGTCACTTTGTCACGTTTCCCTGGTCCTCTAGGCTCTAGCCCATGTTTCCCTAGTCACAGATTGGGCAGGAACTCCAACTCTCAGGATCCTTTGCCACTCAGCCCATCACATGACCTTCTTTGTCGTCATCCGTTTTACATCACCCAGAATATCTGAAGGGATCAGGATGATCGGTTGACTCACAGCACAGCTGTATCTCATTGTCCCCAGATTAGCCGGGTTATATAAACTAAGCTGTTGTAGTAGCCCCTTGAGTGGTTTTGTCATTACTTAACACATTCATTAAACATTCTCCTAGTTCTCTTTAGCCTAAGTACCCTTTGTCTTTTCCTTGTGCAGTTCTGGTTCCAGTTTTGTTCTGTTTAGCCTAGTCTTAGCTTAACTTTTTCCTGTTCTGTTTGCTACTGCCTATCTTGATATTGTCTGATGTTAGCCGCTTAGCCTGTTAGCCTGTTTGCCTTGCTTGCCTTTGGTTTTGTTTGTGCTTAGTCTCCACTGTTCCTTCTGTCGTTTTTATATTTTGTTAGCTGCTGTTGTTGTTTTTATTTTTTTCTTTCATATAGTTCCTTTCTATGCTGTTTTTAGGTGTGGCCATGGCATGTTTCCTTTTTTTTTAAATCATACTTTTGTTTTGCTAGCTGTTTTTGTGTTTTTGACCTCTTGCCTGTTTTCAGGATTACATTTACCTGTTAAAGCTTTGTGTTTTACACTTGTGCACATCTTTCTCCTCACCTGTGCTACGTGACACTATCAGTGTAATGAATATAATGTGATAAAATACAAAAGTAACAAAAGTGAACTTTTTCATGATATCCTACTTTTTTGATGTATGACGGCACATGAACTTTCTTGTCCATATTTAGCTTTTGTAAGTGAGAAATTTGTCCATTCCCTGCTCTCTTCTTTTGGACAATATCTTGGCAAAAATAAACCAGGCTAAATTAAAAAGACCCTTCAAATCTTCTCCAGCTTTAATTAGCCCCTATTTAAAGCTGTCTCAATAAGCTGGTGAACATATGAGTTGGAATGATCTCTTTTTTGGGAGCAGTCTTGGTGTGAATATTGCAAGTGTGAGGACAAGTGCGTGTGGGTTACTTGTTATCGGTTATTTCTGTCTGCTGATCAGCAGGGTGTGGACTTAATGAATAAACATGATGATAGCATTGGTGTTTACGTATGGCTTGTGTGTGTGTCTCAGTGGCAAGATATGGTAATGCTGACAGATTTAAACCTCTGCATTTCTGAGGGCATATTCACTGCAGCTAATTTTAATTGAGCTAGGGATCAGAGTAGATGAGTGAAAAGTGAACAGGTGAGAAGAGAAGTTGGAGAGAGCCAAGGAAGTGTGAGAGAGATCAGGCAGGAGGTAAAAATGTGGGCATGTGTTTTTTTGCACATTATGGCATGCTATGTTCATTGTTTGCACTGCAGAACATATTCATGTTAAATGTGGTTTAAATATCTACTACAAGCAAAGTAGGACTAACGTAAAATGAATATTTCACACTTGTTTTAAGCACTTTTTGTGTACAATTATCTTATAGTATTATGATTATAGAAATATAATTGTGATGTCAGATTTTAATTGTTTCACAATATATTTTAAAACAAACGAAATGATCTGCCAAATTCTGTAACTTTATGATGTAAAATTAAATAAATAACCATTATCTATAAATTATTAATCATCTTACAATAAGTTAACATTTCTATTCAGTAACAGTCAAAGGTTTCAACACTCTCATCCAGTGTTTTTTTTCCTACATTGTAAATGAATACCTCATAAAGCTGACTGAGAAAATGCCAAGAAAGCTGCCATCTAAGCAAGAGGTGCCTACTTTGAAGAATGTAAAATATAAAACATATTCTGGTTTCTTTAACACTTGTTTGTTTACTAATTATATATGTATTTATTCATATTTTAGATGACTTTAGTATTAAACTACAATGCAGAACATTTTTAAATCATGAAAAAACACTGAATGTCCAGAAGGTGTGTCCAAACTTTTGCCTGCTACTGTATAGTAGTCTTGTTCACACCACTGTAAGGTATTTTACCTGCTTTTTTATCCACAGGTTAAGTGAAAGAGAAGCAAATCCAGTTCTGACTCCATTTGAGTTCCGGCGAATGCTCAGCAACCTGACTGCACTACGCATTAGCAACGCAGGAGGACAAAACTGTGAGTGTTTTGCATGTTTGTGAAGACTTTCAGATGCATTCTGCTTTGTGCTATACAGAGACAAGACTTAACAATGATAATGAGTTTCCTCCCTCCTTCAAATATGTATATGAGGGAGGACTGTGGGTGATGCTAGCAGGAGGCTTATGGAGCGTAAGTCCTAAATGTTTGTTGCAAATGTGTTTTTTTTACTCTTCTTGATGTTTGTTTGCTGGGGAACCCCAACTCTGCCAACTCTGCCACTTGTCTTACTCGCCTGATTGACATTTATTCCCCTTGGGAACTTCTAACTTCCCGTCAACTGATGTTCTGCCAATAGACAGACAGACAGAGCATCTTAAAACATTATAATAGCATGAAAATTAATTGTTTATAATTTAACTAAAAAGGATAATTATGATCACAAATTAACTTCACAGTACTCTAATTTTTGGAGATGCACTGGTAGATGGATTGACGTTTTTATAGGAAATGACCAAGGGTCTTTTTCTGACTTCAGAGAATAAACGCAGTGTCCCCGTCACTGCACTGGGGCATTGGGGTCCACATAGAACAGAGGAATACATCCTGTTATACTTACCCCCACCACCTCCATCAGCCACAATATGTTTCCTTGGAGGTTCCTTGGAATGTATTTTGCATTAGTGCATCAAATGCATGATGGGAGATATGAAGGTCTTAATTATCCTAACAACAAACCATCAATCAATCAAAATTTATTCATATAGCGCTTTTTACCACAGGCGTTGTCACAAAGCAGCTTTACATAATTAGTATCAAACAATCTGAATCTAAGCCTGATGTGAGCAAGCCGAAGGCAACAGTGGCAAGGAAAAACTCCCTCAAGGCTGGAGGAAGAAACCTTGGGAGGAACCAGACTCACAAAGGGGATCCATCCTCCTCTGATCAAACTACTGATACAGATTTACATCCTTAGTTAAGTCTGACATTGTGCTATAGTATAAAACAATAATGATGTTAATAATAGTGATCATTGCATTCATATTGGGTATCATAATTAAAATGCAGTAGCGTTAGAGCTTCAGTCTGATCATTGCTAGTGATAGATGTAAGTGAGCAGCAGGTCTGGTGTCAACCTCAGGAAAACCCACTCTGGGGCAGAAGGAATTGACCGCAGTAGGTGTAGTGGAACTGGTGGTCTGTTGCGGACTTCAGGAGACTATAGCAATCAATTTCCTCAGGAAAGAGAGAAGAAAACAAACAGCAAACACAAACAATTAGGCTGAGTGCAGTAGAAAACATATGTGAATATTTGCATTGAGATGGCATCTGATCTGACTGGAAGGAAGGAAACCAGAAAGAACATAGATATTAGAGCGTCATCAGCAGGGGCGTAGCAGCAAATTCAGGGCTCTGTAAACTCTTAATGTCAGTGGGCCCCTATAAATGCCAGTAAACAAGGCACATGAGCAAAAAAGGAGGGTATTTATTTAAATAAAAAACATAAATAAGGTTGTAAGCTACAAACAGATCAGATTATGTTGATGTAGGCTATTTACATGTTGATATATGCGGAAGAAATATTGCTGATCATTTATTAAGTCTCAGCACAGAGTTTCACTTTTATCTCTGCTGTGTTAGTAGACAATAAGACTACCTTACTTTAAACTTAAGTAAACAACTCGTATTTAGGCAGCAATTCTACCAGTCAGCAGCTAACTAGCTCTCTCTACCAGTCAGCAGCTAACTAGCTCT
>BRDA01009406.1:48674-60416 GCA_036984385.1 Crenuchus spilurus | reverse complement strand
TATTTTGGTCTCATCTGACCAAAGCACACAGTCCCAGTTAAAATCCCAGTATCGCTTGGCAAACTCCACCTGTTTACGCTTATGAGTATAACTCAGAAAAGGCTTTATCCATGCATGCCTCCCAAACAGCTTGTTTGCATGTAGATAGTGCCTGATGGTTGTTTGGGAGACCTCATAACCCCAAGATGCTACCATTTGATTCAATTCTCTTACAGTGAGCTTTGGAGAACTGTTTACTTCTCTTACCATCCTTCTCACTGTGCGTGGTGGCAAGATACACTTGCATCCTCTTCCAGGCTTGTTTGTTACAGTTCCAATCCTTTGTGATGATTGCTCTGAGTGTAGATAAGGGCATCTGCAGGTGAGTGGTTATTTTCTTGTAGTCACTGCCTGATTTATGAAGGTCAACACACATCTGCCTTACTTGAATAGTGTCTTCTCTTGTCTTTCCCATGTTTAAGAGTGAGTAAAAGAAATATGCCTTTGTGTGATGCCATATTTATACCCCAGGGAAACAGGAAGTGATGAATTACTAATTAAAGGCTTCTAGATACTTTGATCCACTTTATAAACTACAGTCGAAATGACAAAAATTGTTCAAATACATTTATTTCCAAGAAATTGTTAAGGGTGCCAATAATTGTGGAACAGGTCATTTTATGGGAAATAATTATTTCTTAGTCAGGATTTTTTCTTCAATTATTTTTTTCGCTTGAGTTAAAGGTTGCTTTGTACTAAACTTTTTCAGAGTGAGATTATTCTTCTGCAATAATTTTTTTTTTTTTTTTTTTTTTTATATTTATTTTTTGTATTTATTTTCAGGCTTTTAACACATTTTAACTAAGGGTGCCAATAATTATGGAGGGCACTGTATATATATAATGAGAAAATGCTGCCTGGCGTCTCTGAGATGTAGTAACACAGCCATGTAGAGATGAAAAATTACTATGATAAGAACTCTGTTCACAGCAAATACCAGGTTAAATCTCACCACAACCTGTACTGCTCATTTCTCTGCTTACCACTGTCAAACAGCAGCCATGTACCATTATAATAGCCTATTTCTCACCAAATCAGTTTCTGTCATCTAAAGTTTTTGTGCACATTGTACAGAATAGACTGAATATTTTCTTTCTCCTAGGAAAGTTAAATGTAGTGAAGCTTTAAGATACACAACTTTACCTTAACCTCTTAACAGTCCACTGCATGTCCAAATCTTCAGGTCTTATACAGCATCTTCATGACCCTTCAGATGAGCAGAAAAATGTGTTTTATGTTTTGCAATGTAATAACACATTTACAATTAACTGTTTAACACAAAACAATATGGGCATATATATATATATATATACCCATTCCAAAAAAATAGAATATCATGGAAAAGTTCCATAATTCCGTTAAAAAAAATTTACTTTCTTAGATTATAGATTCAGGGCCCACAATTTAAATGATTTTAAGTATTTATTTGTTTGTTTTCACATAAGTTGGGCTTCCAGCTCATAAAACCCTCAAAAACAGGATTTCAAAAAATTAGAATACTGTGGAGAAATCAGCCCAAACTACTACTCAGTTTTTGCAGAAAAAAAAATTAGGATCACATCAATCAATCAAAATATTGTACTTTCAAAATATGTCAATCTTCAGTACTTGGTTGGGTGATGACGTGGCATTGAGGCAATCCACCTGTGGCATTGACTGGGAGTTATGGAAGCCCAGATTTCCTTGATGCTTGCAGTTAGCTCTTCTCTGTTTTTCCTCTTGAGAATACCCCATGGATTCTCAATGGGGTTTCGGTCCGGCGAGTTGGTTGGCCAGTCAAGCACTGTGATGGCATGGGCATAAAACCAGGCTTTGGTGCTTTTGGTGGCATGGGCAGGGGCCAGATCCTGCTGGAAGATTAAATCTGCATCTCCTGCATCAGCTATTAGGTTTAGGTGGCAATCACTTTTTCACACACAGGGCCATGTACGTTTGGATTTTTTTCTCCCTTAATAATAAACACCTTCATTTAAAAATATTTAAGTTGGTTTGATGTTCCAAAACATTTAAGTGTGACAAACATGCAAAAAACAGGAAATCAGGAAGGGGGCAAACACTTTTTCACACCACTGTATATCAGCACATCTGAAAATAGGTTTTTGGAAAGACTAAGTTTAGGGGAGATTTAATCAAAATATAGATTTATGACACTCTTACTGTTTTGACACTGTTACTGAGTTTGTGCTGAACAAAAGAAACAAAAAAATGTTTTAGTAATTTGTTGAAAGTCAGGGCATGTGAGACATTGTGATAATGGTACATTCACATTGGTTTAACTTGTACAGTTCTGTTTGTTCTGATGGTTTTCCTGGAAAATTAAAGGGTTACCTATGTGAACAAATGACAGTAATTTACCAAATAATACAGTGACATTTATAAAACATCCAGCAAAATGAATCATTTTTACAGGTGAGTTTTGTGTATTTGTAGAGAGAAAATACATCAAGACTGCATGTTGTACATTAATCAAGATGAAAATGGTAAAGCATATACCCCTGTATGCATGCAGTGCTGCAGACGCACTGGCAAAGCACAATACTGTTATTATTTTGTTTGTACAGGCAAGGTTTCAGCATTTTTAGCAGGGAGGAAAGGTAAAGGATTTTGGTGTGTGAGTCAAAAATTAAGGAGTTAGCCATTCATGTTTACCTTGACTTTTATGCATAGGCGTAACTTGACTTTGAAAAGTGCTAGGTACCATTCAAAGACCATTATTTTCCCCCAACATGGCAAAGCAGGCAAGTCCCTGGTTGACCGTCTGCTGATGTTGCAGCAAAGGCTGTCCTGCCAGAAATGAAATGGTAAACACAGACAAGTGACAGGAAATATTGTGTCTCTAAAAAGTGTTTTATAGTATAAGGTATACAGAGCAAGCTGTTATGTAAAATATGTTATTAGACTTTGCAAAAGTGGTAGGGACAAAGTAAGCTATTTCAGAAAGTTGGGATCTACAGAGGTACTTGAATGTTTATGATCCTTTTGTAATTTTCCATATTTCTGCATACATTTGACCTAAATTTTATTTATTGAGAAAAATGTTCCAATATTAGATGTCTGTTAATGACTAACATGTGAACTTGTGTAAGATTAGAAGGCAATTTGAAGGTGAAATTTGGTTCAGTCAATTGGATGACGATCAGGTCTGAGTTGGTGCCATTACAATGTTTTTGTACAATGTACATGTTTTACCAAAACATCTCTAAAAAGTTTGAACTCCATCAATTTACAGTCAAACAGATGTTTGTATAAACTGATGGAATTGAAGGCCGTTATCACCCCCCTATGAGAGTTTAATCAGGAAAGAGCACACCAAGAGCAAAGCATGTAAAGGAAACCCACCAAAATAACACAGTTGTTTTGTACAGGGAAATTAGCTAAAACTCCTGCAAGTTGATATTCAGGACATCAACAATTGCTGAAAATGTTTAGTTGCAGTTATTGCCGCACATTGGAGTCACACCAGATACTAAAAAGCAAAAGTTCCATAATTTTGCAAATCACAGACATGTAATATTGGACCGTTTTCCTCAATTAATAAATCACCAAGTTAATGGTGGACAGAGTCAGAGATGGCCACAAGTCACAAAATTCAAGTCCAAGTCAAGTCACAAGTCTATAGGTTAGAGTCCAAGTCAAGTCACAAGTCTTTATGCTAGAGCCCAAGTCAAGTCACAAGTCTTTATGCTAGAGCCCAAGTCAAGTCACAAGTCTTTATGCTAGAGTCCAAGTCAAGACTTCAGTCAATATAGCATACACAAAGCATATATACTAACTGTGTAGATAAAAAACACAACAGATTAACTTTGTGTGCAAAACATAACTGTATTTTTTTACAGTCCAATAGCTCTCTTTTTTCTTTGGGTAAATGCTATGTATTTCTTTATAATATTAACTCACAAAAAATGACATGCTCAGTTTAGTCTTGACATCTTGAATAATAATGAACAACTACAACTTTCAAATAGAACAAATTAGTATTTATCAGTAGTATCACTGACTGTTGTTTACATTTTTATATAACTTCCAACTTAAACAATGTCAGTAGTTGTGCCCTAGGTTTGTCTTCAGACAATTTCACACTGCACTGCTATTAATTAATTAATTAATTATTTGAACCTAAACATAAACATGTTATAAGATAAATATGTTAAAGCACAGTTCCTACGTCAAGCCAGGGTAAGCCTAATGAGAAATACTGCATTTTATATAGCTGCAATGACGGCTAACGGCTAAGTGGCTAGCATAAACTAAACAAACCTCTCCGGGTGTGTTTTCAGATGCCTTATGCAGTTTGATGTGGTCGATCCAGTGTCTTTAATTTGCTTCCCACATTCTTTGCACGTTGCCACTCTTCTGTTATAACCAAGGATTTTGAATTCTCTGTAACCAAAGGTGCTGCCGCCGAAGCCATGCTACGCGCGCGCCAAATACAGATGTTGTGATTCGTAAAAACGGGTCGTGTCCCAAATCAACAAAATAAAAGTATACATACACAAATGTATTATTTTTCTGTAACTTTCACTCACTGTGCCTGGATAGCAATGGAAATAAACTTAGTTTTCATGTGTTATTTTGGACCGAGTCCGAGTCGAGTCGGGAGTCATTTTGGACGAGTTACAAGTCAAGTCTGAAGTCTATTTGTATACGACTCGTGTGCGACTTGAACTCGAGTCTCTAACTCGAGTGCCCATCTCTGGACAGAGTTCAGTAAGGAGACAGCTCTGGGGAAAAAGCTATTCCTCAATCTGCTTGTCCTGGTCTGGAGGCTCCTGAAGTGCCTGTCAGTGGGCAAAGGGGAAGCATGAGCATGGCAATTTTCTAGACCAGTAGAAGACATTTAAATTTTCAGGAATCACTTTTCAAACAAAACTTAACCTACAATACAGTAGTTACATTTTTAGACATAAAACAAAAAACAAAACAAAATATAATACAATAATAAAAAAATCCCTAATTATAATAAACAAATGCAGCAGTATCATAACATAATCCATATATATTTGTCTTAAAACAAGCAAAAATATCTGCCAATATAGTGAGAATTTGCTTAATAAAGTTACTTAAAAATTATGTTACGTTATGTAAATATGCCAGGTTTTCAATTAAATAGTTTTATAATAAGTGTACAACATTGTCAAAATAATAAATATTAGACGTTTAGCCTAGATTTAAGATTTCACTTGCCAATGTATTATTTTTTGCAATGTCTACTGTTATTTGTTTGCCATTTTCCCCTGGAATGTTGTTCATTCACTCATTGCAACCTTCCAACATCCCCCTTGACTGATTTTAGTGTGTACATCAAAGCAACACACCTGGTAAAAACATGTATAATATCTATTTATTTGGAGACCCTACAGATAAGCAGCATTTTTAGAAGAGGAAACTAAACTTAGTAGACATACAGATAAAAAATTGTGAATTGTGGCAAGTTGAATATGATATAAATAAAATATAAATTAATACATATATATTAATATAAATAGAAATGTGGTTTTATTTTTTAAGTCAGACTGGAATAAAGTCACAACTGATGGAATTCACTGGAATAGTTCAATTAAACATCCCTTTCTCTACTTTCCTTCATTTTTACCTGATTTTGTAGTCTTGTTGATATGAGCAAGTGGAGTTTATGGAGAATTTCAAAGTGGTGTGGAGTGGGTTTGAAAATAAAGTAAGTTCTGATCAAACACTGAGACCTATAGTAAAGAAAGAAAGAAGAAACAGTTGGACCTTAATTTCTTTGTACTCGATTGATCTGTTTAATCCAAATAATGCACAAGACAGAGTTGACAGCTCTAACGTGGTTAGAGAGTATGTGAGTATGTGTGTTATGCTTTCACTATTAGCCATTAGAGGAACTGGGGTGTACGTGAGAGAGAGAAAGACCCCTTCACCTTCAGCGTGTTCCTCCACTGCTCCGTTCAGCCTGTATTGATTAATTCATCTCTTCTTCATTTATTTATAAACTTATCAAAGATTCACTCTGCACTCTGGGTGTCTGTCCAGGTATGTGTGTGTTTGTGTGAAAGAGACAAACAAGCCAAAGCTAAGGAAAAGCTGCAAAGAGAGCTGTTGACGTTAACGTTTTACAATCATCACCCACTTCATTAAAACCACTTCCTGGTATCTACACTCAATGTCCATTTTAGCTCCATTGATCATACAGGTGTCCTTTGTAGTTCTACCCTTACAGACTGTAGTTCATCTGTTTCTTTGTACACATTATTAGCCTCCTTTCTCCCTGTTCTTCATTGATCATGACCCCCACAGAGCAGCTATTGTTTAGCTGGATCATTGTCAGCACTGTAGTGACATTGACGTGGTGGTGGCATGTTAGTGTGACTTGCGCTATAGACACAACAAAGCTGCTGGAGTGTTTAAACACGTCAGTATCACAGCTGGACTGCAGCTACCAACTAGCCAACAGCATCCTGTGTCCACTGTGTCAACACAAACTGCAGCAACGGGAAAGATACCTTCTCCTACAAGTGGGCCAACCAGGCAGAGCAGACAGTGTGTGGGCACAGTGTCTAATCTCCAACTCTAATCTTCACTCATACAAGCACAACACACCCTAACACACCACCACCATGTCAGTGTCACTGCACCTACCTTGGTCATGTAGGTGTGCAGGTTTTTTACGCTGGTCATGTGGTTCATTTTCACTTATTAGTTTTTGATCACAGAACTCTTAGCTTGACAACCAGAATCTAATACAATGGTACCAATATACAACATACATATTAATGCACCATGGTCCTATGGAGGTCCCTTTCCATTGATGGACATGGTGCTGATAGAATTGCAACAGATGAAGTAAAACCAGTAACTGTAAACTTTGATAAGCTTTAAAATTTAAAAGTCATTTAACAAGAACAACACGGGAGTCCAGAAGTTCTTTGAAAAGCCTGAAGGCACTTATAGAATGACCCTCATTATTAAAGGTTTTAAAACATGAATCATTCCTCAAAGAACCAGTGTGGCCTTAGCATCACTCCTCTTAACTCCATCTCTGAGTATTGAAAGATGACCTAGCCTTCCCGCAAGGCAGAACTTTTGAAATGGACATGTGCTAAAATTAACCAATTATGGATTCTCCCTATCAGCCTTACCCCCCTTTAGGGTGGGTATATGATAGAAGATAAATGTTCGGCTCATCTATGTGTTTTTTCGAAGGCGGTGTATTAAGATTGCTATCCCTGCTCCCATTGCTAGCTTGCATGCCATTATCTTATCATGATGCCTTAGGCTCTTTCAATTACCTATCTTGTATGTGCTTGCCTTTCTTCATGGTAAGGATCAATACAGAAGCAACTGACTCAGACCAAAGTCAATTAAACTGCAAATGTCTATCCCTGAACTTGAAAGAAAAGCAAACTGTTTAACCTTTACACTGATGGCTGGTTGGGATGTCTTTGCTTAAAGGAATAGCCCCATACGCTTTACTTCACACGTCTTCTTTAAGTGTTTATGGATGCTTGTAGAAGTGTTCCACAACCCTGGTTATAAATCCAAATCTAAATCCAAATCTTGTAATGGTATATTGGCAAGTTCCATATAATTCACATTAAACAGGGCCTTAGAGCAGGAAAACCATTAAAAAGTGCAGTTCTTGACTTCAGAGTCAAGGGAAATTACAGGCCTTAAGAGACTTTTTAAATTTGCTGTGAAGTGTTAAAGCAACACCGACCAACTGACATCATGGAAACCAGACATTGGTAGTTTTTTTTTAATGGTCCCATATGCGCCAGTTTTCTTACCTATTATTTTTACCCTGAGGCTTACTAATGATATTTATTTTGTTTTATTTACTAGTGCATCTCCAAGACTTAGAATATCATGAAAATCTTTATTTGTAGTCATAATTAAATTCAATAAGATAAACTGTCATAAGTTTTATATTATATTTCAAGCCTTTCTGTTTTAATGTTGATACTGTTTGAATAATTAACTCATACTTTAAATAAAAGTTTCTAATAATTTGAGTTTCATACAGATCAAAACAAACATAGGTTTCAAATGTTTACATGTAATAAATCAAACAGTTTATCTTTTAGAATAAAATTATGAATAAGGATGCTCCGATCAGGTTTTATGCTGCCAATCACAGATACTTGGTCACATGGATTGGCTGTACATTTTTTTTTATTTAATTATGATGAGTGTTACTGGCTATGTGGTATGGAAAAAGGAACCATAAATCGCCTTAATTTAGGCAAGAATGTTTTTACTTTCTTTTTCAAGAGAAAATAATACAGAAAACTTGCACAATGCAGCAACTATTAAAGTCAAATGGACAACTGAACAATACTTACATTTACCTGCTATCAGTAACACAATCTTTAATGTTTTCAATCTGTTAAGGCTCTCAACAGGCTTAATAGTGCAGAAAGTCAAATAAATTGCATAACATTGCCTAAATCAATAATGTCAAGTAAAAAAGGGAACATTCATTCTTTTTTAATAAAGAGGAGCACGTCTTGCCTCCCAAGGTATTTTTTGTTGATTGTGTTGCAGGATTTAAACTTTACATCACTCTCACAGACAGTGTAAAAGTTCCACACAGCAGACATGTTTGTTTCATTTTGGATTTCCCATCGTGTGCCTGTGCAGTGTGAAGGAAAAGGGGCAGGGACACTGCACACAGTGCTTGTGCAGGCTGCAGGTGTGAACTACAGGTGATCAGTTTTTGTGATGAAATGCACATTGATAAGCATACACTCATCACATACTTTGCTGATCAATTGGAACATCACTAATTATGAACAATGAACTTTTTCACCATTTTCTCATTTTTTGATGTGGCACTGTACTTAAACTAGTCAAGACAATTTTGCAGCTTTTCTTTATGTGCCATGGAAAGCTAACAGAGCTGAAAGATGCATGCAGGTTATATAAATCAGAGTTTATTAATAGGGCAAGTCATAAATTATTTTTAAAACAGGCAGAAAGTGAAATACACAGGAATGGCAAACAATAGAAGGTAGATCCAAAAGAATTGTAAGAGAACAGTTCAGGGTCTAAACCAAAAACACACACTAACAAGACTAACTAACAATATGCTAGAACATAACCAACAATAATAACAAAACCAATAAGAAGACAACAGAAGAACAACGAATACGAATAAACAGAAACAAATAAAACAGACCTAACTTAATAAACCAAAAGACTAATAAAGAATGGAGAAGACTAAGGCAAGATCATGAAATGGCTAGAAAAAAAAACTGAAATTCTGCTAAAACACATATAACTCTGCAAGATTTTATCCTACAAACAACACTAAGCACACCCCGGAAGGGTTTAATTTTCAAATAAATATAGCTTTCAAATAAGCTAACACTTTCTTTCCCGCCCATTGGTGCAATCTGATATCCATATGATAATGACATTGTAATTCAAGACATGCTATTGAAAGATTAGCAGCCCAGGAATATTTGAAAATGCCCATTTGTCCTCTATAAACAAAGAGCGCTCACATAAATAAAGACCTCACACCTATCTCATGAATATTTAATCAAGGAGCCACTGAATGAATAAAACAGTGTGTCACTTCACATTTGTTAAGCTTTACAAATAAAACCACATACAAGTTCTAAAAACTGTAATGACCAGTGTGTAGTTAACACCTCTGTTTATTCAGTTCTCAGCTCAAAAGCCTTGGCTAGAAATGTTTAGAGTATTTTTTTCACAGTTTACAAGCATCAGGTTTTTGGAAAGTCTAAGTTTAGAGCAGATTTAATCAAAATATAAATTTATATTTTTGTTTTGTTGTTGCTGAGTTTGTGCTGAACAAATACCTGTGTAAAAATATTTTAGATGTGTGTAAAAAATAATTAAAAATCAGTGCATGTCAGACTACGTCATAGTGTCTGAAAAACCCTCAGACTCCAGAGTGATAAAAATCACCCCAACCTGAAACACCTTATTGTGGAAATACTTGTACAGGTCAAACTGACTGGGAGTTTGAAATGGGCTTAGTTTGCATATTTGGAGTGTGTGAACTGGGAAATAAATATTATGTTTTGAAACTTTAACAATGTTTACATATTACATCAAATATATTTTTAAAGCAATTAAAATAGGTTTTCTACAATGTGGGCCCTTTAATAATTAACATGTTTAACTGTGAAATGCAAAATTATGCTAAAATTTAGGTCTCCAAGAAGTCTGGTTGCATTTATTGATTTGATACTTTGCTTCATAGTATTCGAAGCCATTGAAAACATTCATATTTTTGATGTAAACATTAAATTGACAGTCATGTATATTAATTCAAAATGGATATGAGGAAGACAAGACTAGAATATCTAGAGTAGATGAAGCCCATTAAAATGAAATAAAAGAAAAACAGCAAACATTCAAAGTAACATCTATGTATCAAACATTTCAAAACATATTTCCTTTTTCTCCTACAGATACATCCCAGCTGTCAGGGGTTAGTCTGACCTCTGCCATCCCAGCTGAATTTGAATACCACACCTCCTATGGACCCCCTGCACCATGGGTAGAGGAATGTACATGCCCCCCTGGGTTTGCGGGACAGTTTTGTGAGATATGTGCACCAGGCTTCACTAGAGAAACTCCCAATGCTGGAAGATTCTCACCATGCATGCCCTGCAACTGTAACCAGCATGGAACCTGCCATCCAGAAACTGGTGAGAATTTCCTTGTATGAGTGCAATGATTTTAGTATAAGCACTGACAGACTGTCTCTAGGCCCTGTAGTGGCCATTCTGTTTTGTGGGAGCTGTGAAATAACACAAGGGGGTAAACCTTATCCAAATGTTGTGGAGGCGTATTTGATTGTGAGGGCTTTGTTGACTACAGTTGAAAGTTTACTATAACAGAGAGCCTGATGTTCTTATGGCAGCATACAGTAAAGAGTTAAATATTCTGTGTGCACTGCCCTGTGCTTTATCTGATGGATTCAGGTCTACAGTCATACATCAGAAAATTTGAATATCATGAAAAACATCAAGGTAAAGTGTCATATATGTTATATTTTCATTCATTCATTCATTCATTCATTATCACACCCGCTTATCCCTAATCAGGGTCGCGGTATGTTATATTTATTACACATAAATAGACATTTTTAAGTCTTCCTTCCTATGTTAAGATCACAATGACTTATAGCTCATGAGTTGGCAGGCCAATCAAGCACAGTAATATTATTCGGTAATAGTTTTGGCATTGTGGGCAGGTATTAAGCCCTGCTGGAAAAGGAAATGGGTATTTCCATAAAGCTTGTCAGCAGGTGGAAGCATGAAGTGCTCTGAAATGTCCTGTTAAACAGAGTCACTGACTGTAGACTTGATAAAATACAGGTGGACCAACACCATCAGATGACATATAACATCTCAAACCATCACAGACTGTGAAAACTTCACACTGGATCTCAGACTAGAGGTCCGCACGGGACTAATTTGTTAGTTAGGGCATTCGCGTGCACGAGTTGAGTTTAGTTTGTCCGGTGTGTGTGTGGGGTGCGCGAGCAGTCTCATTCAGAGAGACAAAAGGAGGGGAGCGAATGTTGATGGATCAGTTCTGGGTTGGATGTAAGATACGGAGATATTGAGAAAAACCCAGAATTAAAGCTCAGTCACCAGGCCATAGTACCACCCCTGATTCTCACATCAATCAGAATAACTACACAGAGCTTAAAATATACTTACATACTGTGGTGAGATGGGAGAG
>BRDA01009406.1:0-48574 GCA_036984385.1 Crenuchus spilurus | reverse complement strand
GTTCTCAAATGACTACTCCATTCACTGCAAAATCACCATTGATGCCCGAGGGAATCGATGACTCTGAAAAATGGTACAAAGCCATTGACGTGACACAGTGGACCTTTTAACCTCTATAATCTTAATCTTAATCTTAATCTATAATAAACACAGAATGAACAGCAAAAGTGTCAGGGATCACCAGTAAGCAACACTCCAAACTAATGGTGGTTATTCACACTATTATGTAGGTGTTAATATTCTGATGTGATCATTTAGAGGGTCATGAATAATGGGATTTAACACTGTATTAAGCATTACAAAAAGTGTTGGAACTTAGTGAAGGTTAAGCATCAGTGAAGGTCATGAAAAAGTGTTGGGAAATATCTATCAGACAATCTGCTACCTTTATCAGCCGTTTTAGTCATGAATGAATGAGTGAATGAATGTTACACTTCTATAGCGCCTTTCAAGATACCCAAGGATGCTTTACAATCAACACACTCACTTTACACACACTCAACCACACACACTGGTGAGAAGCGGCAGCCAATCGCGCACAGTGTACTCTCAACTGGAAGCGACCGTCCACCTGGAGGACTGCATCGAGCACTAGGGGGATCACCCAGGACAGAGTGCCAACCATATCTGGGCAAACATACATACATACATTCATACACAGAAATACGCACCAGGGTAATTTTTAGAGTATCCAATTCACCTGTCCTCCATGTTTTTGGACTGTGGGAGGAAACCAGAGTCTCAGAACGAAACCCACTGCAGACACGGGGAGAACATGGAAACACCACTCAGATGTGGACTCGAACCCAAGACCTCAGCACTGAGAGGTGAACGTGCTAACCACTAAGCCACCGTGCCGCCCAAATCATCATGACCTTCACTGATTTAACCTTCACTAAGTTCTAACTCAAGGTTATTTGCTAATAAATAAATGAAGACTTTGTGAGTTTTACATGAGTATCATGAACAAATGCTTAATTAGAGTTTGTTTCATGTTATCTCAGCTGTTGAATTATTATTATTTTTTATAAACTGGTACTAATGATTAAATGAGACATTGCTTAACAACTTAATATAGGCTTAATTACTGTTAATTGACTTACTCTTATGCTCAAGTGCCCATCTGGGTGAAGTTTTCATGTTCTCATTCTGTCGGTGTGGATTTCCTCCAGTGTCTCCGGTTTCATCCCACAGTTCAAAAACATGGAGGTCAGATTAATTGGGTACTCCAAAATTGCCATGTTCGTTTTTGTGTTTGTGGTTGTGTGTGTGTGTGTGTGTGTGTGTGTGTGTGTGTGTGTGTGTGTGTGTGTGTGTGTGTGTGTGTGTGTGTGCACCCAACAACAAGTGATTGCCACCCTGCCCTGGATTTAGCTTTGATACTGTAAAGCCCCGCCCTGTGCCCAGTGAAGGGGCATAGGGACTCACCACAACCAATTAAGTGATGGATGGATGGACTTACTCTTATTGTAAAATGTTATCCAAACCTCATGACACAAGTTTTACAACATGCCTGACATACAGTGGTGCTTGAATGTTCTATATTTCTGCATAAATGTCACCTAAAACATTATCAGATTTTCACACAAGTCTTAAAAGTAGATAAAGAGAATCCAGTTAAACAAATGAGACACAAATATTATACTTTCTCATTTATTTATTGAGGAAAATGATCCAATATGACATATTGTTGAGAGGCAGAACTATGTGAACCTCTAGAATTAGCAGTTATTTTGAAGGTGAAATTAGAGTCAGGTGTTTTGAAACAATGGGATGATAATCAGTTTTGAGTGGGAACCCTGTTTTATTTAAAGAACAGGGATCTATCAAAGTCTGCTCTTCACAACACGGAAGTTTGTGGAAGTGTATCATGGCATGAAAAAAGGATATTTATCAGATTTTCACATAGAATTGGTGCTGTGGTGCTTAAACCGGTCTTAAACTGGTCTGACCCTTAATATGTGGCAGACATTTCATTATGAAATGGCCATGGTATTGTGTGAACTTCTGAAAAAGGGGTGTAACATATCCTCTTTAATAAATGGAAGAATATTTCACAGCCACCAGTTAAGTTCCTTGTGGTTATGCATTACTATACTGAAGTCATAAGTTATTCCATTATGGTGGTATAAGTAAAAAAATGCAGTAGTGTACAGTGGGCATGAAACAGATCTCGAGAACCTTAATTTGTGACATTAATAAATAGTAGTAATCTGTGCCTATACAAAAATAGATGAATGAGACAAAAAAATATTTTTATTAATTGAGGAAAATGATCCAATATGACATATTTGTGAGAGGCAAAAGTATGTAAACCTTTGCTTTTAGTATCTGCTGTGACCCCCCCTTTGAAGCAATAACTGCAGCTAAAAGGTTCCGGTAACTGTTCTTTAAACATTCTTTAGTAGAACCACTTGTGTGCTGAGGGTCATTGTCTTGCTGCATGACCCACCTTCTCTTGAGATTCAGTTCATGGACAGATGTCCTGACATTTTACTTTAGAATTCTCTGATATCATTCAGAATTCATTGTTCCATCAATAATGACAAGGCCTCCTGATGAAGATGCAGCAAAACAAGCCCAAACAATGATACTACCAGCACAATGTTTCACAGATAAGATAAGGTTCTTATGCTGAAATGCAGTTTTTCTTTCTTCAAACAACACTTTTCATTTAAACCAAAAAATTATATCTTCTTCTCATCTGTTCTCACAAAACATTCTTCCAATAGCATTTTGGCTTGTCTATGTGATCTTTAGCAAACTGCAGACGAGCAGCAATGTTCTTTTTGGAGAGCAGTGGCTTTTTCCTTACAACCCTGCCATGCACACCATTGTTGTTCAGTGTTCTCCTGATGGTGGACTCATGAACATTAACATTAGCCAATGTGTGAGAGGTCTTCAGTTGTTTAAAAGTGACCCTGAGGTCCTTTGTGACCTCACTGATTATTACACACCTTGCTCGTCGAGTGATCTTTGTTGGTCGACCACTCCTGAGGAGGGTAACAATGGTCTTGAATTTCCTCCATTTGTACACAATCTGTCTGACTGTGGATTGGTGGAGTCCAAACTCTTTAGAGGTGTTTTGTGACCTTTTCCAGTTTGATGAGCATCAACAGCTCTTTTTATGAGCTCCTCAGAAATTTTCTTTGTTCGTGCCATGATGTACTTCCACAAACATGTGTTGTGAAGTGCAGACTTTGATAGATCCCAGTTCTTTAAATAAATCAGGGTGCTCAATCACACCTGATTGTCATCATATTGATTGAAACCACCTGACTCTAATTTCACGTTCAAATTAACTGCTAATCCTAGAGTTTCACATACTTTTGCCACTCACAAATATGTCATAATGGATCTGTTTCCTCAATAAATAAATGACCAAGTACAATATTTTTGTCTCATTTGTTTTACTTTAGGACTTATTTGTGCAGAAATTTAGAAAATTATAAAGGATTCACAAACTTTCAAGTACCACTGTATGTTCCTCAAAGTATTTAATAAGATGCATAATTGTCTACATCTGTCCCTGAGGCAACATAAACATTATAGCTGGTCATACCATCAAAGAATCGACAATATATCTTTCCTTATATTATGAAAAACACTCACAGTTAGCAAGGTCTCCATACAACGTTCAAGAGAATAACTAAAATGTTGTTCAGCTCCCCATCAGTCAAACATCAGACACTGTCCAGCAGCCTCATTGTAAGAGATGGGGCTTGTGGTCGTGGTGCTCATCCCAGCCCTTCATGGTGCTGAACTATCATTGCTCTCTGCAGGTCCTGTCAGTGCTTGAGGGTGAGACACCAAACTCCCGCTGCTCTTCACGGCTCTTGATGATGTTTGGCAGGCTGACCAACCAGATCTCTGTTGTCATGGTTGTCATCCAAGCATCAAGCTGGTGGCAGAGCAGCTCATGCCACTTATAGCAGAACAGTCAGCAACACAGTGGCTATAAAAATGTTTAGGTTAATGAAAAAATATAAACCACATCTGATGAGACAACTGTTTGTACCGTTTGTAGTGGTTACCTGCACAATCATAAACAAATACCTTCACATACTCACATAATGAAACACTCAATAAGGATGGACAATACCACTAATGTTCCTCTCAATTCCATACCAAGTAATTCCCATACTATCTCAATACTAATACTGATACCTATACTGGTAAAATTGGTATTTTGTATGTATAACGTATGGTTACTTTGGTCAGCAAAAAACAATCTCAGTATGTGACATAATATTACTGAAATGCTGAACAGTTTCTTTGCAGTTTTCTTGCAGAATCCAGCATAAAAACCTGGTATGAATGCATAAAAAATTATTTCAAATAAAAAAATGTGTTATTTAAAAATGAAATTGGGTTAATATCTGCTGTCATTCTGTTTTATGTCACAATATATCAGAATGGACCAGAGAAACACAGAGCAACAGATAAAGTTTCTGTTTGCTTATGTGGAGCCTAGAGGGTTAAATAATCAATATGCTCACACGAGCAATGTATTTTTAAAAGGAAACATCAGAGTACGCCTATCGTTTTTTGATCCACTCATCCCTAACACTCATCTTTACATCTTAAAAGAAAAAATGATAAATTGCTAATCAAAGAATAAATTTCGTTTAACCCTTTAGACACCACAGTGGATTCTGCCAGCTGCTCTGTTTTTCCCTGTAACAGCTGTATATTACGGAGTTAAATCTGAGAGGAAAACTCACGAGTACAGCTTCACTCATTACAGATGATCGTTTAGCTACATGGATGTTTCATTTTTTAATCAAAATATTTCAGTTTTCAGCTTTTAAGAGTTCCTGATATTTCTACATCCTTTTTTCATGATGAAGTCCCCAAAGGAGCTGAGACTTTACAGCCCTTGACAGACTGTTGAGATCTGCTGTCTGTCAGATCTGTAGAGTGATGAATTTGACAGGATTGTAGAGCCAGCCAGTAGTGATGATATGGAAGTTAACAACATGGTAATAGTTTACCATAGTAACACTAGTTGCATTGTCATGGTAAGAGTAATTGTATTACCATGGTAACATTTATTTAGTTTTTACTGTAGTATCACCTTTATAATGCAATGGTACAATCACAGTGGTGATGGTAAAATTGTGTTTACCATGGTACTTTTTATGCTACAATGGTAATTTTCTTGGTGTTATTGAAGTCATAAACAATTTTGTATTGTGAGTAATTAACTTCACTAGTTATAGAACTAATGTATAGTAGTAAAACTGTTATTACTACTGTATATATTCAAAATTATTATAACGTATTTTCATGGTCTGCATGGCTCCAATAAAGCATTACCATTGTTTATCTCAGTGACTTTGCGGCTAAAAGTTCTGTATTATTTAACTGCAGTTCATTAGCGTTTAGCGTTAGCTTTTCTGTGTTCAAGTTTGATTAGGTTTGCTGGGCTGTGGCTCCATGTTTTATATTGTTTATCTACAATACATAGGCAGTTAGCAATAGTTTGTGTTGACGTTTATGGTGATCTCAGCAACTGTGTGGCTAAATGTTTAGCCTTTAGCATTTAGCGTTAGCTTTTCTGTGTTGAAGTTTGTTTATCTCAGCTATGCTGTGGCTCCATGTTCTATTTTATATTCTTCATTAAAAATGCATTTGTGTTCTTCAAAATATTGAATAGATAATATAGAGTGTATGCATATATAGTCTTTTATTGATTAATTACAACAGCTGTCTATTTTCAACTATCAGTCTTTCAGCATTACAGTCTAGGTTATATCTATAATAATTTATATGTAACATTTGTTTTCATGAACAAATATTACATATACTTTCAGTGGTTGTGGACAAGAAGAAGGTGAATACCTCCATTAGCTACTGGTCAAAAAACTACTGTTTGCTGTTTATTGGTCTGGACATAAAAATGAATTTTGGAAATATATTTTTTTATTGCCGTCTGTGTCAGGGTCCTTATTTGTCTGGTTTTGTGGGAAAGTTCCAATCTGTACATACATACAGAGCTATTGCCCTGGGTGTTGTGTAGCTTTGCACCATTGAATAGTCACACACACACACACACACACACACACACACACACACACACACACCAAGAGACCTCCCAGAGACTGAAAATCAAATGCCTCTTAAATCTAATTTAGCAGAACAAATAAACCGGAATAGTGGGAGACAGCGAGCGAAATGCAGCTGCCTCCAAAACACAGGGGAAAAGGGAAGTGGGCTGTCCCCCAAAGCCTAGATCTTTATTTAAAGTCCCCGGCCTTCCTCCGGAACAAAGATATTTTTCATTAAATGCCCTACACGCTCCTTCACTCCGTCACGAGCTCACTCTTTCTCTAGACTGAGATCTGTCAGATGCGGTCAAGTGCCTTCCAGCATTGTGGTGATGACATAGTCATTTATTTATGTGTGTGTTTGTGTGTGTGTGTGTGTGTGTGTGTGTGTGAGAGAGAGAGAGAGACAGAGAGAGAGAGAGAGAGAGATGGAGAAAAAAGAAAGACAGAAAAAGAGGGAAAGTGCATTAAGAATGTGTCTAAAACTCTTGAAGTGCTACATAAAGAGAGTGATAATGGAGAACACTGAAGCCATGAATCTAAGATGGGCTGTGATGATATCCACTGATGTTTACAAGATTTGATAGGTTTTGATGTTTGGATTGTCCAGTGAATTGGCATATTCAAGCTCCACCCACAAAGGTGTTTTATTGTATCAACTGATGACAGGTTGGACAAAAATTCTAATCAGTTCAATCAGTGTGAATGATGACTCATCCTGTCCTTTCATTATTTTTTGTATTATAATTTGATATTAGCTTTAATAGTCTATAATTTATTGTCATCATAAGCCTTTTTTTAATTAAATTATGAACAAAACTCTTCACAGTATTCTTACTTTTTGAGAAAATGAGAGATGGTTCTTTGTATGGTCTTGTTGTTCAGCTTGATGGAGAATGTGTTGTATATGGTTCTATAACTAATTAGGCAACTATTTTCTGCCAATGCTGAAGCTACACTTTAGACTAAATTTCACTGGCATACGCATATAAGATGTGCCTCAAAGTGCCCACAGGGCATCCTTATCTTGTTCTTATTGCGTAATACTAAGATTAAGAATCAGGTGGAATCAATGAGTTTTAATTCTTTCTTTCACCTTTACTGTAAATACTGTGTCTGGCTTGATTAATGGGCAGAAATGAGTGCGAGTAGCAGAGCTAATAACAGTCTCCAGGCCTTTCTCCATGCACCATTATGCACAAAGTAATAACAAATAACCAGCGCTCACCTCTGCAGTGAGTTTGGCATCAGATGCAGATTGAAATGGTTGTCAGCTTTGATGACAGTGAACTTGTGCTTTTGTTTGTGGAGGCCTTCTCAAAAATAGTGCCACAAGGTTCAGTCTGAGACATATTATATTTGAGTCTTTTTGCCATGGACATGATTAGATGATAATCCGCTCACCATCCTTCTATCCATTCCCTTTGACTTAATCCTGGTCAGGGTCACGGTGAGTCATTTACCCCTTCACTGGGCACAGGGCAGGATATTACACTATATTAGCTAAACCCAGGAAAGTGTGCCAATCTATCGCTGGGCACACACAGACCAGGACAACTTAGAGTACCCAATTTACCTGAACTATGTGGGAAGACACCCACGCAGACACGAGGAGAACATGGAAACTCCACCCAGATGGGGAGTCGAACCCAAGACCTCAGTTCTGAGAGGCAAAGGTGATAACCTTATACTATGGCTAATTTCAGCTTATTATGTATTGTAGCATATGCTCAGTGTCAGGTTTTAGTCTCAGTCTTGGCTTTGATCATGCCTCATTCTGCTTTTCATGTCCATGTGCTTTTGTTTACATTTTGTTCCACATGCTTGTGTTTACCATCTTGTTCCCCACTCATGTCACACCTTTGTTTCATGTGTTGCCATGTTCACTCTTGTTCACACCTGTCATTGCCCTGATTGCCTTGTGTATATGTGTTCTTTGTCTGGTCTCGTCAAAGTGCCATTGCCATTATACTCCACATCAGTGTTTAGCGTCATCATTCTCGTCTTTTTGAGTTTGTTTTGTTTCAGTTTGGTACTCCAGTTTTTGCTTTTATGTTCAATAAAACCTCCATATGCTTGTATTTACGTCCAGCTTGTCTACAAGTGTTGACACTTCGTTACCATAGACTATCAATTTGAGACATTTCCCAACATGTTGGTTCCACTCACACTTAAAAGCTAATGAGCATCTTTTCAGCACCTTCTGAATGGTAAAAACAGTTCATTGGTGTAATTAATGTAGTAGTTAACAGAATAGAAGAAGAATCAGCTCTTTCCCCACTGTGTTAGACACAGGAATTTGACCTCAGCTTTTATCCCATCTGTGCAGTGAACACAAGCTAGTGAGCACACACACACTAGGGAACAGAGAGCACACACTTGCTAGGAGCAGTGCTCAGCACTCAGCCTCGGCGGCCATGGAGCAGTTGGGGTTAGGCACATTTTTCAAGGGCACTTTAGCCTTTGGTGTTTAGAGAGGTTCATTCACACCAACTGCCCTCGTTTTCCTGCTGTCTCAAGGCACTGAACTGGTGAACTTTTGACCCACTTCAAGAACCTATTATCTGCATCTGCTTAGAGCTCAAAATATCTGTATTTGGTTTGGACACATTCTCAAAAATAACTTTAACAGGTTTTATAAGCTACAGTTTACTTTTTTATTTTTGTTAAAATGCTAACTTGATAATAATAAAGAAGATTGAACAGGGAAATGGATGATTGTCTTGGTGGTTAGCACACTTGCCTCAGCATTGAGGTTTTGGGTTTAAGTTCATATCTGGGTGGAGTTTGCATGTTCTCCTCGTGTCTGCGTTGGTTTTTTCAGAGATCTCCAGTTTCCTCCCACAGTCCAAAAACATGGAGGTCAGGTGAATTGGCTACTCTAAATTGTCATGATGTGTGTGCCCAGCAATGGTTTGGTGACCAGTCTGGGGTTTAGATAATTTTCCCAAACTTTCTGAAGGACATGCAGCTGAAGACCCATGCAAATTAGTGTAGTTTACAATGCAACTTGAAGTCTGTGTGGTGTGGAGTGGGTTTGAATATGAAGAAAGTTGCAAGAAGGAATGAATTAATGAAGGAATGAATGAATGAATGAATAAGCTGAGGTCTTGGCTTCAAGTCATCTGTTTGAGTTTCAGTGTTCTCCATGTGACTGTGTGGGTTTTCTCCCACAGTTCAAAAACATGGAGATCAGGAGACCAGGAACTGGATACTGTAAATTGTGTGTGTGTGTGTGTTTACTTTGTCCATGTCCTCTGTCATATCCCCGCATTTGCCCTGCCCCTGTCACGCCACAGCCAGGTTTATGCTACAGCTATGAGATTTGTTAAATAAATGAGCACCACCTCCCTCCTGCCCCTAAACTGTTAGTTTGTTAAAACTTTCCTTAAATAATTGTAATTCTATTCTGTGATTTGGTAGTGTTTAGTAATAATTAAGCACACATTTTAATGTGTTTTAGTGTTTAGCACAGAATAATACACAATTTGTACTAAGAGCTGTGAGAATATTGATAATTAGTATGCTCAGCACCTATTAAGTGTGAATTAATACTATTTTAATAGTTCATTAACTGTGATTTACTACAAATCATTGATTATAAAATGACATACCTTTAGCATGACTTAAATGTGTGGTTTAGTGGCAGTGTAAGAGCCTATTTTTAAGCTTTGATATGATTTGTTTCATTTCATGGTTTGAGATCTTTTCATATTTCCTTTGGGAAGTATACCACTGTTGTTGTTGTTGTGTATGTGTGTGTCCTTGTATTTATCCCTGGTGGGGACTAAAAGTCTTTATAATGACAGAAATGTATGACAGATCTGTAAAAGTAGGGACATTTTACTGGTCCTCACAAGAATGTGCCATTTTCATTACAAACTTTTATGGACATATTTAAAGAGCAGCCGCACTGAGCTTTGGTTGCTAAGGTTAAGTTTAGGTTGATTTTTTCTCACATTACACAAGTGAATGGAATGTCCTCAGTAGTATATTATTACCAAAGTGTGTTTGTGTGTATGCACCAGGTTTTTCTAATGTTGTGGGGACCAAAACCTGTTTAAACACTCAGGTTGTGGGAACCTTTCTTCCTTGCAGGGACTATAAATCTGGTCCTTGCAACCTAAATAATTACATTTTAAGGTGAAGACATGTTTTGAGGTTAAGATTAGCATTTTAAGGTTTGAGTAAGTCTGTATAATGTCCCCACAATTCACAGAAACAAACGTATATGTGTGTGTGATTCCCATTGATTTTCCAGGCCTCTTGCCCTTCACACTTTTGTGTCCCTAGTGGCCTCCATGGCCCATATGCAGTGGGTCATAAGCAAGATTCATTCAGGCATCATGCATGGGACAGATATTGTATCCTGCATCAATTGTCACTCTCTTTTCTTTCCATCACTGCAGATCTCTCTCTCCTCAGCTGCTTCATAGAGTAACTGAGCCATTAGACATGCATCCACCAGTCAAGCTTTATCTAATATTTTCAGAGAAGCGAGTAGGATTTGATTTAGAGAATAAATGACTTAAAATCAATTTCGGCGACTTATTCCTCGCTTGTCCGTTAGGAACGAGCCAACAAGATTATGAAGTGAATGGGCTTTGAAGGCAAGGCAATGTTTGGACTCTTTCTAATGTGGTTTTTGATATTGGAATCATGCATGGGACATGGTTGGCCCCAGGGGGGATTGACTTGTTTGTCTGTATATTCTGTATATATGTTTATTTTTTCCACAGTTGCACTTTTCTCTCTCATTCCCCTTTTATTTAAAATGCATCCCTAAAGCAATTACAGTCAGGCTGGATTTAGATTGAGAATTGGCCACACATATGTTTGCTTCTCGCACTTTGTTCTCACTTTGCCTGTTGAATTTTAATGACACATTGCCCTCTGCTGTAGAAAACCCAAAGTGCACTCTCTGTCCTGTCAGTAAACAAAATCAATGACGTGTTCTTTCCTCCCTGATGAGTATGGTTGGACACGTAGTTGTGTGTGAGTACCTTCAAAAATTTAGAATCAATAAAATAACCCAAAATTATCATAATCCAAATGTCATGATCAAATCTCCAGGCCAGTGGTTTGACGAGAAATGACTATAAATCAATAAACTGCCAAAAGGTATTTTGATATTTTATTCACTATTTAATTGTGAATTTCATGAACAAGAAGTTATCAAATTTTAATATCTTTTTAGGTGAGTATTTAAGAAAATCTGAAGAACTCAAAGAAGATTTAAAAGTGTGCATGGTTGGTGAATAGGGCATGGATTTACTAAAGACTAAAGGATCACCACTTTGAACTTGGATCCAAAGGGTTGCCAGTTTGGGCTAGAGTTTGAAGGGTTGGTAGGTCCGACTTGGGACAGAAGGGTTGCCAGCTCAGGCTAGGGACAGAAGGGTCACTGGCATTAGTTTGAGGCCAAAGGATCACTGGTTCAGGCTTAGGACCAAAGAGTCACCAGTTCAGGCTTGGGACTGAAGGGTTGCCAGAATGACCTTGGGACAAAAGACCGATTCCTCAAGCTTGAGAACTAAGGTTAATGTTACTGGTACTTTTAAGTAAATGAGCCCATGTATTTTATATCTTTGTTGTATTTTGTGAATTTTGAAGCATATTAATATTTCAAATTCTCTGTATGTAGGAATGGGTATTATGAGGTTTTTATCATTAACAATACCATTACTGTTTATTGATAACAATACTTATGCTCTTATACTTACAGTGGGGAAAAAAAGTATTTGGTCAGCCACTGATTGTGCAAGTTCTCCTACTTAGAAAGACGAAAGCGGTCTGTAATTTTCATCATAGGTACACTTCAACTATGAGAGACAAATGAGGGAAAAAAATTCCAGGAAATCACATTGTAGGATTTTTAAAGAATTTATTTGTAAATTATGGTGGAAAATAAGTATTTGGTCAATAACAAAAGTTCAACTCAATACTTTGTAACATGGCAATGACAGAGGTTAAACATTTCCTGTAAGTATTCACCAGGTTTGCACACACTGTATCTGGTATTTTGGCTGATTCCTCCATGCAAATCTCCTCTACAGCAGTGATGTTTAGGAGCTGTTGCTGGGCAACACAAACTTTCAGCTCCCTCCACAAATTGTCTAGGCCACTCCAGGACCTTTACCACTCCTTCACTGCCCGAGCAGTGTATTTTGGATAATTTTTATGCTGGAAGGCCCAGCCACGTTTCATGTTCAATGCTCTTACAGATGGAAGAAGGTTTTGGCTTACAATCTCACGATACATGGCCCCGTTCATTCTTCCCTTAACACGGATCAGTCGTGCTGTCCTCTTTGCAGAAAAACAGCCCCAAAGCATGATGTTTCCACCCCCATGCTTAACAGTAGGTATGGTGTTCTTGGGATGCAACCTAGCATTCTTTTTCCTCCAAACATTCCGAGTGGACTTGAGTACCAAAAAGTTTTATTTTGGTCTCATCTGACCACATGACCTTCTCCCATGCCTCCTCTGGTCGTTGGCAAACTTGAAATGGGCCTGGACATGTGCTGGCATGAGCAGGGGGACCTTGAATGCCCTGCATGATTTTGAACCATGATGGCATAGTGTGTTACTAATGGTTCTCTTTGAGACTGTGGTCCCATCTCTTTTCAAGTCATTGATCAAGTCCTCCTGTATAGTTCGGGGCTGACTCCTGACCTTTCTCAGAATCATCCTTACCCCATGAAGTGAGATCTTGCATGGAGCCCCAGACAGTCTTGTGTTTCTTCCAGTTTCTAATAATTGTGCCAACAGTTGTTGCCTTCTCTCCAAGCTGCTTGCCTATTGTCCTGTAGCCCATCCCAGCCTTGTGCAGGTCTAAAATTTTGTCCCTGTTGTCCTTAGAAAGCTCTTTGGTGTGTGATTGATTGAGAGTGTGGACAGTTGCCTTTTATAGACATAAGTTCAAACAGGTTCAATTAATACAAGTAATTACTGCAGAATAGGAGGGCTTCTTAAAGATGAACTAACAAGTCTGTAAAAGCCAGAATTCTCGCTGGTCGTTTATTGACCAAACTTATTTTCCACCAGAATTTACAAATGCATTCTTTAAAAATCCTACAATGTGATTTCCTGGATTTTTTTTTCTCATTTGTCTCTCATAGTTGAACTATACCTATGAAGAAAATAACAGACCTCTCTCATCTTTCTAAGTAGGAGAGCTTGAACAATCAGTGGCTGACCAAATACTTTTTCCCCACTGTATACTAAGGTGTTGTACTCCATTATTTATTGCAAAATATATGAGGTAGCATTCAGATCACATGATGAAATTTTGACTTTTTTGCACTATTTAAACTAATAAAATGATCAAATTCTTTGATGTGGAATGCTAAAATATCTTAAAGTCATGAACCTCTGCAGAGCAGAAAGTTACAATATATTTTATCACACAATAACAATTATATGGCATTTCTACCAATATTAATTAAAAACCTGTAGCTTAATCTTTATAGTTGTATTTATTCAGTTTTTTTTTTCTGCCACGTCAGGATCACTGTGACGTTAACATTTCACATCGCACAGAGACCCAACACATAACATTAGCCAACCTCTCCTTTTTTTTAACACGATTTTCTCCCCAGTGTGTGTAGCCAATTGCCCCGCCCATTCATTAATTCTCCCCATCACTTGTAATAACCCTGACTATGGAAAGGTACAGATCTGCACAGGGCTCGGAGGAAAGCACATGATCCCAAGTTCTGGCAGACACCTAAGCCAGCCAACATTATATTAGCAGTGTTGGGAGAGAGAGTGGCATCTTAGCTGCCCTGAGAGAGCACGGCCAATTTGCTCTCCAGGCCCTGGCTGCCGATGGCAAGCAGTATGATCTGGGACTTGAACTCACGATCCTCAGATCATAGTGGCAGTGCCATTGTCTAATGAGCCACTCTAGGCCTTGCCAACCTCTACTTTGAATTGATTTAGCTGTTTAGACACTCACATGTCTATTCGAATACCAACTTGTCTTATCATTTTCTGCTGAAGACAGCAAGCACATCAGTTAAATCAGCTTTTCTACAAATAATGAATCATACATCAGCAACTACATGCCAAAACAACTGCGTTGCCTCAAAGATGTTGTTACAGCTACAGTTTTAGTTTAGCAAATCCCGTCACTTCATTTTCACATCACCATTTCTATCCTCTCTATATCCGTTAGAATTAAAGGATCTGTTGATAACACTTTATGTTTTCCTCTGACATAATCCTTTGTTGTGTTAGCAGTTTGAGTTGTTGACTTGATTAATTATTTTGCTGCTATCTTGAGTTATAATGTGAAGAAAATAATTGTGAATCCATTCCAGAAGCAGCCATGTAAGCTTAAGCCATGTCCAGTGAACTTGTATGTTCTAGATCATGAATAGGTCTCATTTTCTAGACCCTCCAATGTTAATCTTGACCTTGTCAGTGTATAAACCTTTCTTCCAGAACTATTATGGCTCAGCTGTATCTCCACTCTTGCCTTCTGATTCTTCCTGCTGGTGAGTGGTTTGCATCTGGTGGTACCGTCTCTACATTTCTGCTCTTGAAGTGCTCTTCAAATGGTGGATTGGCTGCTGTTTTGAGGTTTCATTTCACAGCTATCACTTTTCTGTCATCTGGTGTTACTTGGCTGATCTGTTCAATATCTGATTGCTATTGCACCATTTGGTTTTCCTTTTTCAGGAAATTACCATTTGTTATATTGGCAATGGTTGTGCTAAATCTCTAGTCTTTGCTCTTTTCTCAGCTTCAGAATGGCATCCTCCCCATGAACAGCTCTCTGGTTTAAATGCTGGTTTATCCTTTGTAAAATCGTATATAGTCTATTAGGCATTCAGTCCTATTAATCGGTTAAACAATCAGTCGAACAAAAGGTCTGTTCACTTGGAGAATGGGGGAAGGTTCAAACAAAAGATGGCATGTTATGACTTGTTTAACATGTGTAGATGTAAATATCTGGAAAAGAAACGGAAATTCTGATGTCAAACCAAGACTTTGATGGACCATGTACAGTACACACCTTCTTATTCAATGTTCTTATTGTTTCTTTATTTCCCTACACTGTAAATGAATACTGAAGTCATCCAGACTATGAAGGAACACAAGGAATTATGTAGTAAACTTAAAAGTGTTAAACCAAATTATGTTTTAGATTTTAGATTCTTCAAAGTAGACGCACAACTGATGTCTCAAACACATTAAGAGGGCAACTAACTATTAACTCTTGACAAGACACAGCTGTTAACTGAAAGCCATTCCAGGTGACTACCTCATAAAGCTGACTGAGAAAATGCCAAGAAAGCTGCCATCTAAACAAGAGGTGCCTACTTTGAAGAATGTAAAATATAAAACATATTCTGGTTTGTTTAACACTTGTTTCTTTAATAAATATGTTTGTGCATTAACAACACTTTTTCTTTGTAATGATTGGGAGTACTATAGAGCTTTAAGCTGAATGAAGTTTCTTATACAAATTTTCCTTGGTTAAAAAGCAAGGTGTTTTCAAAAATTCAAGGAAAAATTAGTAGCACTTTCCCCAAAACTACGAATGATAAAAATAATAAGTTGCTCTGGTATATTTCCCCATTTTCATGAGGAATAAATTTGTTGAACAAACTCATTGCAAAAGTTTGGGAAAATAGTGTGAAAAAAATTAAGTAATTGTTCCTTTTACACAACTCACTTTACACTGCAATTTCTGTGTATTTGCTGTATTTACCATCTAATTTTTGCACAGGCAACATTTCATGCTTTATTATTTTTTATATTACTATTAATTAATGGTGTAAGCAGCTGAAACGGATTTGGGAGAGTGTACTGTTTCATTCAGAATAAACCTCCTTGGTCTTTAATGTTATTACACACTAACAAAGAAATGTTATCTCTGTTGAAATTGTGTGTTTATTCTGCTCCAGGTGTGTGTGACTGCACAGACTTCACCACCGGTCCCATTTGTGAGCGTTGTCAGGATGGTTATTATGGAAACCCCTTGATTGGCACCCCAAATGACTGTCTGCCCTGTCCATGTCCGGAGCGTAGCGCTTGTGCCCAGATGCCAGAGACAAGGGATGTGGTCTGTACTAACTGCCCAGCAAATCAGAGAGGTCAGTCACTGTCTTGATTTGCTCAATTTTAGATATTTACTGTACACCACAGGGCTGCCACCTATTCCTTATAATGCAGAATCACTGTGCTGTGTTAAAATCAAGCTGTGTCCATTACTGAAACAATATGGAACATGATTAGTCCTGTATGTTGTTTCTATACAGGTCATCATCATGTTGAGAATAATATAAAAGAGAGTAAAGCAAAGACCGTTTTACAAGAAGTAGAGAAGCTCAAAACTATTAGGATGGAGCTGAGAATGACAGACAGGCTCTAAGTGTGACTGCACATCAATGTCATCATTGTCCTGATTATGGAGACTCTTCTTCTGACACATGTCCACCTGCAAATTGTAAAAAGCTGCCAAAATACAGACCTTAATGGGAGATGCAGTGGGTCAGCCATGTCTTTTAATGAATACTCTGAATCAGTTTAAAACTGCATAGTCTGCCCACACTGAAGGTGGCAACCCTGTTAGAGCATTACATCAGTCTGGACATTGTGATTCTTTAGTTTTGCATTGGAGCCACATGGTTTATGTAGCTAATGAGTGACGAAAGTTGCTGTCCCGTGAATAGGCTTTGGGCTAACTAGATACTTAAAACTTTACACTGGCCTCAAACTGTATCATCTAAACCTTGCTTACAGGGTTTCTGACAGAAAAAAGACAAAAGTTGGTCAAGAGTGTCACATCAAAAAATTAGAATATGTTGAAAAAGTTAGTGTTCCTAATTTAATTCAAAAAGGTTTTATTTTTTATTCATCACACCTAAAGTGACATATTTCATATCATCTTTGATCATTATGGCTTAAAAATCCACTCCAGAATAGGAGATATTAGTCCATTGACAGCTTCAGTGAAGGTTTAGTAAATTACTGTTCAAACAGAATCAACATTAAAATAAAAAGGATTGGAACATGTTTCTTTACATGTAATGAATATAAAATTGATCACATACAGCATACAGTATATATATAATAGTTTACCTTTTAGAATAAAGTTCTTTAGCACGTATGCCTCTGGTCTTAAGTTTAAGTCCCCTTCTGGGTGGAGTTTTCATGTTCTCCTTGTGTCTCTGTGGGTTTCCTCCCACAGTCCAAAAACTTAGAGGTCAGGGAAATTGGGAATTCTACATTGTCCTGGTGTGATTATGTTGATGTCTGTATGTGTTTGTGCCCAGCAATGGATTAGTGCCCTGTCCTGGGCATTTCACTAAATTAGTGTGATGCCCTTTACAGCACCCAATCAAGGGTTAAGGGGACTCACTACTGTTAGGAAGATGAATGGAAATCTTAGAGAAATGGAAAATTTCTAATACAAACAACTAGGCAGGTAAAAGCACTAACTTGTAGCACAATTATGTGTGATTAAGCATTAGAATGCTGCAGAGTGTTCTGTGGATCTGAATGAGCCGTGCCAACCCTGAAGGTCCGACATTTCTTGATAATGAAAAAATGAATGACTCTGTCATTTGCAGTGGGGTTTGTGCTTGAGTCTTTTATATCATTCTGCAAGGAGTCTGTGCATTTATTGTAATGGTAATTTGTGGTCCAGACAACATATGCTTATCGTGTGTGTGTGTGTGTGTGTGTGTGTGTGTGTGTGTGTGTTACATTTCCAGGAACCAGGTGTGAGCTCTGTGAGGACGGTTTCTATGGCAATCCGCTCGGTTGGGATAGCGAGGCACAGCCGTGTGTGAGCTGTGAGTGTAACGGCAACATAGATCCCAACGCAGTGGGTGTGTGTGATCATGTGACTGGACGCTGCCTCAAGTGCTTGGGACACACAGCTGGAGAGCGCTGTGAAAAATGCCAAGCGGGTTACTATGGTACTGCTCTGGACATCACCCTCAGGCCTTCCCAAAAGTGTAAACGTAAGTCTAACTGTGTTACTGAAAGAAGCCAAAGCACTTCATATATATATACATTCATTTAGGGGTTTTCACTTGTGATGCTCACCTTTCCTACTTTAAAAAGCAATAAGTAGTTAAATTTTCAGTATAGAGTGACTGGTTGTGCCCAACAAGTCCTAAATGTTTCATTTCTTTTGTAAAATTTACTAGTAATTTACTAGTAATTCAATATTTCACTAACTTCTATGCACTGTCTAAGCAGTGTTAATGTCCAAAAACATGGAGATCAGGTGAATTGGCTACTCTAAAAATTGCCCTGTTGTGTATGTATGTATGTGTGTATGCCCAGATATGGTTGGCACTCTGTCCTGGGTGATACCCCTAGTGCTCGATGCAGTCCTTCAGGTGGACGGTCGCTTCCGGTTGAGAGTACGCTGTGCGTGATTGGCTTCTGCTTCTCGCCGGTGTGTGTATGTGGTTGAGTGTGTGTAAATGGAGTGTGTTGATTGTAAAGCGTCCTTGGGTATCTTGAAAGGCGCTATATAAGTGTAACGTTCATTCATTCATTCAATATGCAAATAATGTAAATGTACCTTTAAATATACATGTCATTAAGATTCAATTGTGTAACATAAGGTTTCACTATGTTCACTTTTATACTATGGGCATGGTGCGCCTGGACCCCAAAAACTTTAGCTGTACATGGAAGAGGCTAAATGTGGGAAGTGTATTGGCTACTGACTGTTAAAGGAATAATAGTTTATCATATTGTATAACAATATATAAATAGTTTTGTATGTAGCAGCTGTGTGCTTGTGGTTCAGGAACTGCCCTTGTGACTGGAATGTTGCTGGTTTGATCCCCTGAATTGACAAGACACAAATGAAGTGCCTTTGAGCAAGGCAGCTATATACCCAACTGCTTCACAGGTGCCATGAATAGGACTGCCCATCACTTCGGGCAAGCGTGCCAAATACCTCCTAGATCAGTAGTGTCTGTGTTTCACAGCACAGATGGGTTAAATTAGGTCAAATTCCTTTGTGCAGGCACACTGGTCAATGTGCCACTTTCACTTGTAACTGACATTGACATTGATATTGATCATAGATGATGGGTAGTACGGTAAGCTAGATTTGATTAGCTATAAAAGAAGTAGAAGAGTAGTAAGTTTTACAAAATCTGTTTCTTTCAGGTAGATCTGAACCACTTCTTGATTCAACATGGCGGAAGTTGCCATAGAATGGATAAACAGCAGTGATGGCTAATATCTCATTAGCTCTAATATTGCATTTTTGCTTCTACTAAAAAATCAAACAGCTAAATTTAGCATAATGTCCAGCAATAGTGACAACTGGAAAAGGTGGATATTTGCTAGAGACAAGGGTATTCTGTAAAAAAAAAAAAATTGATGGCTGTAATTTGTAAATAAAAAGTGAAGACATGTCAGACTACATCCGAGTGTCTGAAATACTCTCAGACTCCTGAGAGTTAAGCTGTTACACTAACGTCCTAACAATAGAAAAGTGTAAAGTGGCTGAGTTCCTCTAATGCCTTTTAATCTGTGAATCTATTCTTCTGTAATTTCATGTTTTCTCAAAGCTGAGGTTGCTTTAATGCAGTGAATATGATCTAACAAGAACATTCAGATTGTTATTAGTATTTTATATAATCAAATATAACATTTATGAATATTTTTTTCATTATGAAAAGGGGACAAGGTGCAAGGATCATGTAACTTGTGTATATATGCATATATTGTTGATCTTTATGGTTATGCTTCTCAGCTTGTGCCTGTAACCCCACTGGTACATCCGGGTCATCAAATGAGTGTGACCCTGACACGGGACGATGTTTGTGTCTAAGTCATGTGACCGGCCGAGACTGTGGTCAGTGTGAAGTGGGCTACTTTAACTTGCAACCAGGTGTGGGCTGTGAGAGGTGAGTTTATTAACACGGTAAACACTGTTAGTCTGGTTTGAAAGTAAAAGAAAAAAACTTGGGATAAGCCATGCTAGTCTGTAATAGAACATGAATATTGTTTTATAACTAAAAAACAAAGCATGCTTTGATGTTTTGACTTTAAATTTCATGTATTAAATAATTTTTTGGCTGGTTTATATACTGTATATATAGCCTTGACACAAGGCGAAACTCCCCAGAGCATGTGGCAGAGAGAAAGTATAATTATTTTTAATTATTTTTATTTTTTTTAAAGGGAAAAGGGGGATAATCCTTGATTTGCGTGGTTGGAGAATAGATAAAAAGTGGATGAGAGGCTGGCATAGAGCTGGGACTTTGAGGGTAGATGAGTCTCCTGTGTTAGAGGTAGATGAGGGCGACCAGTGCTGGCATGCTATCCTTCGTTCAGCACCACGGCCAGCGTTGCTGCATTGGGAGGCCCACAGTTTGGTCTGGTGTTGCAGGATCATGTCTTCCTAGTCATCACAATACCTTAAGAATAAACATATAAAGACACAAAATAGTGTCTACATTTTATTTTTCATTACGAGTACAATGCTGTGAAAAGGGAGCCATTTAACAAACAATATATACTCAACACAAATAAAGACCAACTTATAGTCCAGGATGCTTAACATAAAAAAAACTTTGGTAGACAGACAGTAGGCTTTTCTAATCCTACACCAGCGATGAAAAACAAAACAGGAGCAGAGTTTTTGGTACAGTGAGTGTCTGTTTACATTCATATCTTATCACAGCTTAAGCCTAGTTAGTCGTGCTAAAATGTCAATAACTTAGTATAACTTTTGCTTAATTAATGTTAAATACCTTATCCTTTAGCACTGTCTGCTTCTGGTTGTCCATACAGCTCTGGAATCTATAGACAATTCATCTATTTCTGCTGATTCTCTCAGGAACAGCCATATAAATGTTCTGACCTCAGTGAGTCTCTTCTCATGTCCCCCAGGCTTTACACAATGTCGGCTAAATACAGCTGCACACTGGCACCATGACAACACTCCAGAATGTGGAACTTTTTGGTTCTATGCAGAGTGTGAAATTGTCTGTGCCCTTTGAATTTTGTTGATGTACGTGACAAGATTTTTGACGCCCGAGCAGATACTGCGTCCACATTTTTGGTTGAGTGTCACTCATCATTTGGACTTAACCAACTGGCTTTTTTTTTCTTTACAGGTGCAATTGTAATCCCATTGGATCCTCATCACCAGCATGTCATCCAATCACAGGCCAGTGTTTGTGTCGGACAGGTGTGGAGGGCAGGCAATGTGATGTGTGTCGAATGGGCTTCTTTGGCTTTACCTCTAGAGGCTGCCGAGGTACGCAATTATCACTTAAAATCCAAAGCAATAATTTGGCATTTCTCTTTATTAAATAGTATTCTATAGTGCAGGGGTCTTCAATTCTGGGTCTTGAATCCATTTTTCTATTCTAGATAGTAGTGGCGGACTCAGGGTGTTTGAAGGGCAGGGGCACAAAATTAAAAAAGGGCACATTTTTCCCACTGGAGGGGCACTTCTCAATAATTGGGGCATTTACCTGGGTACTACGTCATGTGTAATTGTAGAACCCAATACAGCACTGCATCATATTTTCTGTACTGAAAAGGGCTCATTTTGAGACACCAAATAAGGGGACTAATTAAGACAGATTATCAGTCTTTCTTGTTCTAGAGGGCACACCATCATTTATCACAAAAAAATTATACTCATTTTTTTCTCATGTGAAGAGCAGCTAACAGGGCACTTTTTTTCCCAGTCAACCATGGTTGGATAGTGTGATGCCTGGTAGTCATTTTGAACTGTTGATGTAACTGATTGGTCCTTTATCATACCTACGAGCAACTGCAAAACAGAATGTGGATTCAAGGTCCAGATTTGAAGACGACTACACAGTGCATCAATGTACTGTAAGCACTGAAATATATAGAATATTTCTATTATAACAAAACCAAAATTATCTCCAAAATAATGTTACCTGGACCTTTTCTCTTGATCCAGTTGTCATTAACTGCTCACACAATGTGTGGGCGATTGCCTCATAATACTAAACAAACAAACCGATGAACAAGAATAACATTATGAGGTTTTGATATGATGATGATGATGATGATGATATATGTTGCTGCCAGTGTGTCACAACTTTGGAGAAGATGTCCTCATCATCCACATCTGTCTTTCTACTGTGTCTGTAATATAACAGCCTGCAATTGTGACCCAATGGGGTCGACCTCCATGCAGTGCCATGGTAATGGGACCTGTCCTTGCCGCCAAGGCTTTGTGGGATATAAGTGTGACAAATGTGAGCTGAACTTCTACCTTAACCATGGGTCCCAGCAGTGTGAGGAGTGTCCAGTGTGCTACAGTCTCATCAGAGACCAGGTAACTGTGTGTGTGTGTGTGTGTGTGTGTGTGTGTGTGTGTGTGTGTGTGTGTGTGTGTGTGTGTGTGTGTGTTTGAGAGAGAGAGAGAGAGAGACTGGTGTGTGTGTGTGTGTGTGTGTGTGTGTGTGTGTGTGTGTGTGTGTGTGTGTGTGTGTGTGTGTGTGTGTTTGAGAGAGAGAGAGAGAGAGAGGAAGGGTGGAAGTTGTTCTTGGAAATGTTCACAATTTATTAAGTGCATCTTGTACCTACACACATTTAGGCATGTTTTTGAACACCCCTTCTAATGAATGTATTCAGCTATGTTGAGGTGCACACACAGCTTGTCTAGTCTCTATGGAGAAATATTGTCAATAAAGTATGACTCTCTGTGGCAGACACGTATGAAATTATTGACAGTATGCCTAATGCCAGGCCTGGGCTGGAGGGGTAAAAAGCTCCCCATCACTGAGCTGTGGAATTGTGTTCTCTTGAATGATGGTACTGCATCCAATACTTTTGCTTTTGTCACTGAATGCAATCAAATCCTCACAGCAAATTCCAAAATGTAGTGGAAATGTAGTTTATATTTACTGATGGTAGTTCATCTGCTGCTGTACAGTTGAAACTTTACCATAGGCCCTCTACCCACACTGAGATGTATAAAAGTGCTATTAACATTGCTGTGCCTCACCACACACACTACAGGATGTTGATATGACCTATGAGAACACAAGTCACGTCTGCTCAGCAGTGGTTGTGTGGTGGTCTCATTCCATTATTAGACAGTACTGAGAGGTCTTTATAACTGCAGAAACAGATGACCTACAGTCAGTAAACATCCAGTGTGCACCTACATGGAAGGGAACCCTGATAAAATGGTCAGGATGTACCCAATAAAATGGCAGCTCTTTATTTCAAATTGCAAGCACTGTTGCAATTCTGCCTGAACCATATCAATGACATCCAATATCCTTCACCTTCAACATTACCCATTTAGCACTTATCTAGCTTCCTAGGCCTTCCAGTACTGAGCTCATTTAGGTAGCTCTAAGGCTAAATGTTGTGCTATTCAGACAGCCCACTATCACCCACTGCCAAGAGTGCTTTCCAGCCAAGCTGTTCTTTGTCTCTCAACAATAGAGAATTACTGAGGCATGTAGCTTCATATCCCCACTGAGAGAGAAGCAGGCACGCTGAGGTGGCTCCTGTTTGTCAAACAGCAATGTGAGCACAATGCTAGCGAAACAGATGCCACCCACACTTGCACTGAAAATGTAAATACATGCTCCCCGATCACAGTCCTTTAGACTGGATGGCTGTTAAGTAGAGAATTGAAGAGCACTGAAGCTCTTGAGGCTAAAGTAGATTGGCAGTGGTGTAGCCAGAATAAGAATCGGGCCCAATTTCAGAATCTTTAAATGAAGTCTTTAATTGCAAATGGTTGTTACAGGCAAACTAGAGGGGCATTGAAGGGAGTATTAATGAGAAATTTGAAATCAGTGACTGGAGAATGTGTCTTTGTACTGGCAGGAAATGTATGTTATTTAATATGGATCATTATGTTCATATTATATGAATATGCCAATATATCTATTACGTAAGTCATAGTTGGAGAGAAGTGACTTGTCTGTGTAGCGATGATGCCGTGTGACATGACACGACATAAGATCATAGAAATTCTGTCAAAAGTCCAGATTCTAAACTTTGAGGCAGTGATGTCACAGTTTTATGTTTAGTCATTGTAGAAACTCAAACACTTATTTTGGACATGTTATCAGAAAAACGGCTGAAATTAAAAGAAAGGATGACTAGCATCAAGATGGATGGATACAACCAGAGGAACAATGAGCTAGCCATTAAGAAGCCTGAAAGCTACCACCACCATTCACACACAAGTGTGTCCTGCCTCCAAGATTATTGTTCCAGGACACTTCCTCCAATCATTATGAAATGTGCCAAGGGACTAGTCATGAGACCTGCCTCCCAACCCCATTGTCCCAAATGCTCCCCAAATGATTCAGTTTCCATGGTTCTTCATCTCATCCTGAGCACATCTTTAGAAAAACATCATCTAAGTCAGAACGCATTTGTCAACTTCAGTTCAACTTTCAACACAATCATTGTACAACAACTGGATCTGCTGGACCACCTCTTCCTAAGGAGACTAAGGAAAGTTCTACGGACCAGTGGAATAACTATTTTGTTCAGGAGCTGCAAAATGTGTACAGCCCTACAGCAGATACTGAAGACAACTGAGAAGATTGTCGGTATATGTGTCAAGCACAGAGAACATTTGTAACAAACTCTGCATCAGTAAACCCACCAGCATTGTCACACCATTCATCCCACTCACTGACTCTTTAGCCTGCTGTCATTTGACTGAAGGTAACAAAGCACCTGTACCTGCACTGTCAGTCTGTTAGACTTCTCACAACCAATCAAACTGTCAGCACACCATAAACTGCACCTACAGTTAATAACTGATGAATCTACTGCTGCCAATTATACAATTACTGCTCCACTGTGGACAACTTAATTTGCATAAGACTGTGTCAGGTGCTGTTCTTGTAAGTGCCCAGCCCCTTCCTTTGTGTTGCTTTCAGCCACTGTGGGTAGCCTCCTTTCTCTGATTTGCTAGTGCCAGTCATCAGCTTATCTTGTCTGCAGCTGTGACTGGCTTATTGAAAGTCTTCACAGAGCATGTTTGGCACAGAATCATTGGCGTTGCCTGTGCAGGTCTGACTCTGCCAGTAACTGTGGTACTTCTCCAACTGGCCTTAAACATCTTATCTTTAGCACTTATTCTGTGTTCCTTCCTGTGTTGTACAGTGATGTGAGAGACAAATTTTCTGTCTCATATGTATGTGTGTTGGTCTGTAATTGGGCCAACCATCTCTTTTCTAGCTTCCTGAAGTGGTGTGCATGTTTTCTGATATTCACTCCTGGTGGCATTTCACGCAGTAAAAAATAGGATCTCACTCCTCAGTCCAGTCACATTGTGTGTTTGTAGCAAGAGGCATGTTTTTCTCAAAATTCACCTTCGGTAGCATTGCACCTCTTAAAGGGTCGGGCCTCATGACCCTGGTGCATTTATTCTGAGTGTTTCTGTATGGGTTTGGTAACGATTGCCTGGTAGCTTTTATGGTCTGTTTGTGATTCACTGTATGTTAACTGAGGTGCAGTTCTTGTGTCTATTGTCTTTTGCACTTTGTTGTGCTGTGCTATATACTGTATATTGTGTTATGTTGCACCATGGTCATGGAGTATCAACATGGAGTATCTTTCATTTCTACTTGTATATGGATGTGATGACAAAAAGCCTATTTGACATGACTTTCTATAGCCCCATAGAGTGGATGTTTAAGTATTAAACCAAATATAAATTGTTGAATAAAAAGCCTTTTTGAGTGTTGGTGTTCATATTTCATAAATCTTTGTGGGAAATAATTTGTTTGTCAGAAAATAAGTTTTGTTTTGTGAAACAAAATGACAATTATATTTTGACAGAATGACAAATCAAATCATTTCTGTACATCCTTTATTAGGCCAATGTTTTGCTACTGGTTGCCATAAAAATAAATGGAAAATTGTTTGAAGGAAAGACTGAAACCTGCTAGTATAGAATGTTGAATTCTCAGTTTTCCTACACTGTGATCACATATTTTACAGCTACTTATCAGCTTATCAACTGCAGTCTGCTTTTTGAATGAAATTATAAACACACATGAATATTTTCACAATACTGTATTTTTTGCTGTGACACTGTAGATAAGAATGTCCTGTTTCATGCTCACATTATTCAGACTTTACCACATTATACAAGATTCTCCCAGATTAACTAAACTTTTTTATCTCTCACATTACAACAATAGTCTACCATAAAAATATACATCATACAGGGAACTAAAGCCTATTGGGACGTTTTGGTAATTGGATTTGTGCTAATTAGCATAAATATCCACCAACGCAGACTACTGTGGTTTCTGCATTGTGCTGTTGGAATATGTGCTAAGTAATGATTGTGCTAATTGTTAGACCTCATTTCACATTTCCATATGCTAGTTTATTAATAGTATTCCTTTTTGCAGTTGGATTCTGTGTTACAAGGTTCTGGTTGGACACTTTGCTATCTAAACACTTCTTCAAGCATTAAAGCTACGATTGGATCAATACTCATAAGTTGTTGTATATTGTGAAGTAGCAGTATTATTTACAGGTGTATCTCAATAAATGAGAAAAGTTCATTGATGTCAGTAATTCAATTCAAAACGTGAAACTCATATGTAGGTTCATTACACACAGTGTCTATTTCAATTGTTTATTTCTTTTAATGTTGATGATTATGATCTACAGCCAATGAAAACCTAAAAGTCTCAAAACAGAATATTACATAAAACCAATTCAAAAAATTACTTTTAATGCATAAATGTTATTGTACTGAAAAGTATGTACAGTATATACACTCAGTACTTGGTCTTGGCTTATTTTGCCTGAATCACTGCATCAGTGCTGTGTGGCATGGAGGTGATCTGCCTGTGGCACTGTTGAGGTGGTATGGAAGCCCAGGTTGCTTTGATAGCGGCCTTCAGCTCATTGTTGGGTCTATATACTGAGTGTATATACTGTACATACTTTTCAGTAGAACAACATTTATGTATTAAAATATTTAAAAATAAGAATTTCCCTCCATATAATTCTAGTGTTTCTTTTTTGTTAACATACCAAGTATGTTTGGATATGTGAGCCTCATTACAGGAATGCTAACATAATATAGTGCTTCCCGTAGCATTATCTAATTAATATTATGGTGAAGGAAATCAGACAAAACAAAAAACATTACATTAAGAAAAATGTGTTTTGGTGTGCAGAAAATAAAAAATACTAATTTGATTATGGTGTATATCTTAAAGAAAAAGAGCTTTGTCATTTAAATCAATTTCAGCATAATGGTGATAACACATTGACAAATGATTGGTTGTTTTTACCACCTATTGATTGTTTTATGTCATTAAGATCAGTGAAAATGACAACAGAAAATGGTCAATAGAAAATAACAGAATTTACTGGAGTGTCTTCAGCCCAGATACCCTATAATGAAAACAAGCACTCATTTTCCATTGTCATCCCTAATTATAGGCCTTTAAGCATTGAATGTTCAAGCTAGGAGAAAATGACCAGTTCTGGCTTTTTCATTCTAAATGAATCCTTGCAAACACTATAAGCACTTTTTTTCCTCCCACACACACTGCCTCCCTGGCCAAAGCTAGAGCCATGCAGTCTAGTGATGCTCACCACCACTGAAGCATTCAGGCTCTAATTGCTAAGTCATTTGGAATGTGTGTATGTGGGAAGAAAAGGTTGCATTTTAACTCGTTTAAATGATAGCCTGCGTCACAGTTGAGTTCAGGTTAATAAGGTGTGATAAATGTTGTAATGATCAACAGTTTGTCAGGACCTTAGCACCATAGCGTGTAAAGGTTTCTCTTCTTGCAGTTTTTTGCTTCAGGCATGTCTCTTAGAGGTCTATAGCTAGAACTTTTTAACTATGTCAACTGATCTTTATACAAAGTGCTGAACATAGTAACTGAACAGTTTATACTAAGAGTAGATACAATGTTACTATATAGAGTAAACTCAGTGTAAATTGCAATAAATATAAAAATATATTTACATATGCCATGTCAAATGCTGGCATGGCTTTGTGATGGCTGCACAGATGAGTCACATCTCTGCAGTGCTCTCTGTCTCTCGTTGCTTGTAGCAGGCTAGCACCTGATAATCCCGTCCGTTTCTTGATGTTACTCAGGTTATTCTTGGTCTTCCACGTCTTCGGACTCCCGTCATAACTCTTCCTACAGTACTCTCATGTGCTGCCTCATCACATGACTGAAGTAAAATAACTTTGGGATTTAACATGCATCAGTAACAGTCAGACTTGCTCAGTGGTCATCATCTTCATCCATGAGATCTTCAGCAACTTCCTGATGCTACTGGCCAGACCAGTAGACTTAATTAAGATCTAGATCTGTGATTTGATCTGGTTGAGAAGTTTTGGTGATGTGGTTTGAGAGAAACAGCTGGTCTGTTGGGGTGACTATTGAGATCAATTAGTCAAAATAACTTGAGAACACTTGATTCTTGTAGATGATGTATTGGATTCTAAAGGAAAATATACAAGCAGTGACTTGGTTGAAGCATCTCTAATGACTCGTGTAAGGCTCCCAGTCATTAGTCCAATCCACAGTGGCTCCACTTCACAACTTAGAGAACATACTGCTAAGGTCTTGATGTTATATACAGTACATAAGACAGAGTCCATGACTCGGTGGTTCTTTTGGTGGAATGCTGAGGATTAACAGTGTATTATCCATATTAGAAAAATGGTTTTAATGTTACGGCTGTTTGGTGTACATTTAATATAAAGCATGTTGGTATATACAGTGAAGTTTAATTCAGATTTCACATGTTAACACACATTTTTATAGTGTTTCACTATAGCTTCTGATTGAGGTTCTGGTGAAGATTCTGGCACCAAGTCTGAAGTCTATAACTGTTCACTCGTTCACTGATCCCTAGTTAGAATGTTCTACATAGAACACTGTACAGGGGAGCAGTGAGGGAGGTGAGAGAACAAATTCGGATGACATTTACTTACAGCAGAAACTAATACTAATAATGTTGACATTTCTCCATATAAACAATCCAAAACCTTAACAACAGAGGCTTCTGACATCAAAATATATCTCCAACACATTTCATGTTCTAATGTAGTTTGTAGTGACTAAAAATACAAATCTAATATTTGGTTCTATAGGTACTTCCATGTCTCAATTTGTTTGTTTGTTTTTTTTTCAATAAAATTATTGAGTGAAAGGCCAATAATTTATATTAATAATTAATTTAATAATTGTACAATAATAAATAATTAATCGTTTGCTGTGGTACATTTGTCTGCCATCTTTGTTGTGTGAGGAAACTGTGATGCATTAGACTGTAAGTAGTGTACATAGGTTGTACACTATATTTACAACGCACTGTGGGGAACAATATAGTGAATGCAATTGTTCACTGAGAATTCAGACAGCACTACAAAATGGCCGTCACTCTAAATAGAACACTGAACAGTAAATAGGGTTTGATTTCAGACACACCTTTGAGATTCTGTTGGTATTTTACAGGAAAAAGTTTAATTATGACTACGCTGTTAAATATAATGTCTGTAAATGTAATGTACACAGTTGCCTTGACTTACTAGTTTTAAATATTGAATCAAATTCATGTTCTGTTTCAGCAGGTTTGTTTGTTTCATCATAAAGAAATGGCAAACATATAAAGTGTGGTTGATCTTTTTTTTTAACAAGACTGTTCATAAACTTGAAGTTTAGAAAAAGCACTTTTGATGATATTGTCTCCATGTATGAATGAGATATTACACATTTATTTAATCAAATCCTTCAGAGTTAATTGTATATATTTTATATATCTGCAGGCCAATAAACTTAAAAGCAAACTACAAGATTTGGAGCGACTACTTGCCAACTATGACTGCCGGAGCTATAGGCACCGGACGCCCATGCGGCCATATCACCGGAATCAAGATAACGTAATTGAAAACCATATCCATGACCAACAAGGCGAGGACTATCTACCCAATGCCCTGGAAGATTTCCTGGCCATGCAAGGTATTAAGATTGAAAAGGTCATAATATTCTTATAGAGTTGTGTATTTCTGTTTTGAAAACCATGCCTAGTTCTGATCCAAAAGCTAGCTTAAGCAGACAAGGATCAGAGCACCTTTGGTCAGTACCGAATCCACAATTCCACAACCACCATTACTGCCTCTCCTACAGGTGGTGGGCCCATGTGAGGTGGGTGTCCCTGCATCAAGTATTTTGTGGCCTTATTCATGAGTGAGGGTAAGAGAGCGGGAGGTCGACAGGCAGATCAATGCAGCATCTGCGGTCAGTCTACATTCCAACTCTCACCTGGTCATGAGCTTTGTATAATGACCGAAAGAATGAGATAAAAGTAGTTGAAATGATCTTCCTACACTGCTCCTTCATATCAAAAGGAGCCAGTTGAAGTTGTTTTGGGCACGTAGCTAGGATGCCTTCTGGACCCCTCCCTGCTGAATCCTCCCATAAGAGCTAGAAGAGGTGGGCAGGAAGAAAAAGGACTGATTTGCTTTTCTTGGGTTGCTACATGACCCAGACTCAGATAAGCAGAAGAAGATGGATGGATGAATGGATGGATGGCCTAGGGCCGGGGCATGTCTAGCCAATGGCTACAGTGCTGTAGCCCCTTGTATGTTTTCATTAGTCCCAGGTCCAGTAACGGTGCTAGGCATAAAGGTGCCCCCATCCTGCCACTCTCCAGCACGCAAGCCTCTGTGGCGCGCACACAACCCCCCATGAGATCAAAGCCCATGGGCGGGGCCATTGTTTGAAGGGCAGATGCGTGTGAAGAAAGGATATTTTCTCACAACGTATTCTTGGGGGGGTATGGGGTGCACAAAGACGTTTTCGGTGGTGCTCACATCCACAAATGAGACCCCATGCGTAATGTGTAGTGTGCAGATTGCCAGCCCTGACCAGGTCTGTTTTAAAATAAAAAATAACATTTCTGTATGCCTCCTGGCACCCATTTCCCCTCAAGTCCCATAAACATTGTTTACCACAGGAGGACCCCCTGCATCCCAAGACATGCCCCAAATGTCCCCATCTTTCTTATCTTGTACTTATTAGCTACAATAGACTTGTAACTTCAGCACAAAACTAAAGAAGCTTTGAACTTCAAAAATATCTTGGCTGAATGCTTACATTTGATGTAAGGAGAAACTGCATTATTTGCAGAACAATTCCTTTAATTGGAGTGTAATTACATTTTGAAACCCTTTCATGTTCAACAATAGTCAACAATTGGGAACTGTGAGATTTTCTGCTCAGAATATTCACCACCTTCATTCAGCTGAGGCTTAAAATTAGCTGTGGAGCTCTCCGAAGGTTTTTTTATGAGTGCACCTGCTGTTTCTACATGAGTACCTGCTGTTTTAAAACAAAGCTGTGCCCTATTCATGACTGCGTTAAAAGTGCTGTTGGGTTTTAACAGTCTCCTCATTTATTTCTCTTTTTTTCCTTTTTGCACATGGAAATGAAATGAATGACTAAGTACACTTGTCCCTGGTTCTCTACAGAAGCACGAGAAGCCTTCATGAGCCAGTTTTCACAGCTGGAAACATCTGCACAGACTCTACAGCTGCAGCTGCTTAACTTTGCCTCAGCAGTGAACTGTAGTCTCATGGAGGAGGGAGGACGAGGAGGTGTGGCGGCAGAGACAAAGATGATAGAGGTCCAGTGCCGTTCTCTTGTGGACACATTTGCTGTCATAACGAATACACAGGCACACCTCCAGAAGATGACCCTTCACCTTAATAGCCTGGTGAGTCTCCATAGGTCACGTCTTTCCATACAAGCAAGTTTGTGTGTGTATGTATCAGGTTTAAGCCATGCTGTTGGGTCCAAAACCTGTTTAAACACTCCTTAAACACTTCTTCTTCCTTGCAGGGAACACAGTGAATTGCTCCTTTGTATGAATTTAAACATCGGGAAAAAGAAAGTTTCCTTCACCCAAATCCATTCACTTGAAATGAAGGACAAATTTCATTATCATGCTTATATCCTGGTTGCCACATATTCACATATTTTGATGCAGCACACAAATAAAACCTGCTCTGTGCTGGTCTTGTGTTGAAGAACTGGTGAAAGGAGGATAATAAAGTATACAGAGAAACAGATGAACTACAGTCTGTAATTGTAGAACTACAAAGTGCACCTGATTGGTCAGTGGAGCTAAAATGGACAGTGAGTGTAGACACCAGGATGTGGTTTTAATAGAATGAAAATATTTGTCAAATGTTTGGGATGCATAACTTTTGAAAACATTAGAAAGCAACTTTTGAAAGCAAACTAGATTTTTTTTTTGTCACTTTGTAATGAAGGTTCATTATAATGTCACATAAAGACTAGAGTACTAAATGCCAAAATGGTCCCAATTTTTCAAAGCTGTCAGCTGTTTAAAATACCTTTTTAATTTGTGCTTTTAACAGGAGCTGAAAAAAACTGTCAAAAACATTATCTCTGAAAAATACATCATTCATCCTAAGTCTGATACTTTAATGAGCATGAAGCTGTGAAAGTATTAGAGAGTAGCTCTTTTTCTACGTAATTAAAAACGCAATACCAGTTCATATTTAAAACCTGGACAATATGTTCTGTCCAGTGTTCTATGTGTTTTATTTAGTTAAGAACAGCATAATATTTAGTGATTCATAATGAATGTGATTGATTGTGTATATATCTTGGTTGCCAAGTATTCAGACATTTTGTATAATTCACATGTGCAAAAAATCCCTGAGGAGTAAACTATAAAAACATTAAATTTGACATTTTTGATAGTGTTATTAACTGTAGTTATTGTAGCTTCTCTATTACACAATAACAATCAGTGACTGTGTTTACTGCCATTCAGATTTTCCAGATCAGTCATATAGGTCTGTTATCCCACTTATAGCCTGGTTGACAAACTTTTAGTCATTTGTATATTTCTGTCAACAAAGAAAACATGTAATCTAAACAAAAACAATCTGCTTGTGGTTGCACACTACTTTCATCATGAGGAAATATAACATTGGGTAGTCTAGCTTTGTTACCATTTATACGTTACAGTGATGTTTTTTTTTTTTTTTTTACTGGGTCTACTTCAGAGGTGTACCTTCATGCAAAATTAGTAGAAACATGTCAGCCAATCAGAAAAGAGTATTTCTTAGTCTCCAGTATAAATCAAAATAAAATTCAGGTGACACAAATAATGGTACTGTTTTGACCATGATCTATCAACCTGCCATTTTACTCATTAGCATCCCTTTCACTTATTGATATTTAGACCTTCACTAAGTGCTAACATGAGAGTTAAGTGTTAAGATGTTATGGGCTAATAAACAAATTAAGACTTTAATTCAAATGAATTAGTTGTATGAAGATCATTAGTAAATGGATCATTGGAGCTTAGTTCATTTTATCTCAGATGTACAATAGATATTTAATAATGCTTAATACAGTCTGATGTACCGTTATTGGAAAGTTTTACCAAAATACATATCATAAGTGGATGGTTTTTTCAACAAGCTTTAATGTTAAATGCTCATGTTGGTATTTCTGCCTTTTCAGGTAATCCCATTTATTATTCCAAAAGGACCAACCAAGTGGAATTCTCTAGTGAATGAATCAGAAGCTTTAGTGAAGAGGTAGGTTGGAGAGTTTCAATTATTATCCAGTAATGTTAGATTTAAGCTGTTCAGATCATTTTGTATTTACTCTTATTTAAAAAATCTCTCTCTCTCTCTCTCTCTCTCTCTCTCTCTCTATCTATATATATATATATATATATATATATATATATATATATATATATATATATATACACTACTATGATACTGGGCTATTGAATCTGATAAAGGGTCTTGATTACAAAGTGATTGGGGTCTCTACATTACTGGTAACTACTTGAACCAAGCTCATATCATGACTATGAGTTTATTGTTCCACAGTCATCAAGAACTGGCCACTCGTATTGAAGAGATAGCGAGCGAGGCACTGAAAGTATCTAACAGAACCTATTCCATGTTGCTGAGTCTACTGGAGGACAACTCAACAGAGCTATATATACAAGATCTTACAGAACAGTAAGTCAGTAAAGCATGAAAAATCTAAAGAAATGTTGTAGACAAGTCAATGATCTGCCAATAGAGTGAGAATTTTATGTAATGAGGTTATTTAGAACAAGTAAGGAAAGTCTAGTTATATATCAATCTTATAAGTAGAGATGCCCCGAATATTTGGGAACTGAAATTATTCAGCTGAACATGGCAAAAAGCACACTTTTGTTGTTTGGCTAAATAAGTGAAAAGACTGAATAATTTATACAGAACAGTGATGTTTTTAATGACACTGTTATCTTTTTGGACATTCAGAATTGTGCTTTTCCTCACCAACAAAACACAGATTCACCAGCACAGTTACAGTTTGGTACTGAAATGGAAGAAGACAACAAACTACAAGCACAGCCTTTACTAAACTACACTTGTTATGATGAAGCCAGAATACAGCCGCTTAGCTTTGTGTTTGTGCTCTGGCAGCCGCAGTGTTAGGGACCGTCTCACAATTACCAGAAGAAAGTGTTTCAGTGTCTGTAGCCAATGACACTCACATTAAACACACAAAACATCCATGTGACTTACATCATTGTCTTTGTTTTATACACAAATATAAAAGATTAATCAATTAAACTCATGTTATTAAACCTAATCATGGTAAACAAACTTATTAAAATACTGACATTCATTCCTGACTAACTACAAGACTTATTTTGGGAAATAGTTTAGTTACTAATTGTATAATCATTTATAGAAATGAAGAATGTGTTCAGTATTTGGTCAAATGTTTCATTTTGTTCCATTTCAGCCACAAATTAACATTTCAGTGCATCCCTAATAATAATCCTACAGCATTCTCAAATTATGAAATATCAGTTATTTAAATGAGAATTAGAACTGTTTCACATATACAGTTAAATTATTTGGTTGTATGTGTAAGATTTGTACATATTTAAATACTATATAAGAATAACTTATACATATTTAGCATTAATTATATATAGTTTAATAAACCAGATAAAAATATACATGTGATGGTGTGTTACTGTGTGACATCTGTAGTGATCTGTAGTGATTCACTGTGTATTTGTATGCGTTAGGCTGTCAGAGATGCAGCAGATAAAGCAGAACCTCACACTTCAGGCAAATGAGACCTTCACTGCCTACCTGTCAGTACAGAAGCAACAGACTGACGCAAAGGCCATTTTACAGAACATCACCTCCAGCCTTCCTGAACTGACCAAGAACAACACTAAGACCTCTGTGATAAAGGCTAACACCACATCTTCCTCGACCCAGCTCAGCGAAGCAGATGCTCATCTGATCCAGGTCAGTTCACAGCCGAGGAAGGCCAAAATAACACATCATAACACTAGTCATCTATTGATCAATACTTCTACTTAAAGCCCTGTCAGTTTGATGGCTTGAGAATGTTTTATAGTAAAGATATGCCTTGCAGAAAGCTTTTTATCAATGTTATAATCAATAATAAACACTTTTCGGATCAGAGTCTGGACCTCGCTAATAGAACTGCAGATTTGGATTTCCTGGTGCAATCAAAGGAGCAGCTGATAAACAAGACCAGAGAGGAGATGCAGCCCCAGCTGGACACTGCAGGAAAAAACCTGAAGATCATTCAGGAGTTCCACCAGGTAAGTGCAGACTATTCTGAAAGACAAGAGAACGGCCACCATTCAAGGACATTCAGCTCTTATACAGTCATTAGACGTATACATTTACTATCTATATTACTGATTTTTTGTGAACATGACCAGAAAAAGATGCATATGCATAATAAATATTACATAGAACAGACAAGCCACGAGGGGCCACATGATAATGATTTACTATAGATTTCTCCTATGATAAACCACTCATAGTCAGGGCCATCTATAGGAACTGATAATGGGGGGCAAATGGCAGTCTAAAGGTTATAGGGTGGCCTCAAGGTCAACTCAGGATGAGGGCCAAGGTGATGGGGTATCTGGTCCCCCAGGAAACTAACACTGAGTGTCAGTCCAGGTTGTCAGCTGGTAAGAGGGGAGGCCAGTAAATGTCAGTTCACGTTCACATTTTTCATTTGAGAGGCCTGAATTTAAAAAGAAAATGGCCTTCTCATAGTCTCTGGCTGATTGCTTATAAATGCTGATATAGTGTGATGTGACACAATCTGCCAACGTTGAGGATGCTTTTAATGAAATGTCAATTTTGACCAAGCAAGTGGTTTGTCAAATGACTTCTCCAGAATTATTTAAATACACATTAATGCACAGATCAACTCATGTTTGTGCTGATATGATTTAATCATTTATAATGACTTTAAGCCAATTATATGTTAGAAATGGAAATATCCTTTTCATAAACTGCATAAAAGCACTGTAATATTATTTCTGCAGGATCATTTCTTTCTAAAGTGTTTTGTGAGAAATTGTATAGTTGACTGAAGTGTAATGTTTATTTTGCAGTGGTGTCACTTTGAATAAGCCTTTTCATTTTGGTTGCTGTCATACAATTTGATGGAAGTTATTTCTTCCTTTCTTTTCAAGTTCAACTTCAAGTTTAATTGTCATTCCATTATATACAGTAAAGTACAAAGTACACAATGAAACAAAACAAGACGTACAATGTTGGTACGTACAATAAACATGTAGTAATGAAGGGCCTATACTAAAGTGCATGCCCACTGACTAACTTGACACTAGAGTTATGGGTCAGGACAAATGTAAACATGTTCAGTATATAGTACTAGGTGTATATAGTACAGTACAATATACAGTATATAGTACAAGATTCCAGGCTACATTTTTGTGTGTTGTGAATAGTGCAAAAGTGCAAAAGTGCAGAATGTGCTGAAAATTTGTAGATTATTTAATGAGTTGGACAATATACAGTAATGTGCAAATGTTGCAGTGTACACATGCAAAATATTGCAATGAATGAGATAATGTACATGAATTACAGCATTATTTAGTATCTTTTCTTTGTGCAGGAAGAGTATTTTTCAATTCCATATCAGAAAAACATGGGACAGGAAAGGAAATGCAGATAAAAAAAAATTTACTTTCATATTAACTTTATTGCAGACAGTATGAACCCAAGATATTTCATGTTTTCTTTGATTAAATTAATTTCATTTGTTAATCTACAATCATTCCTGCATTTTAGGCCTTCAACACATTAAAAAATTTGTGGTGGTAAATCATTTACCTCTTTTGATACATTTTGGTACTTAGTAAAAGTGTTTCAAGTGTAAGTTAGTTACAGTTCTTCATGCAAACTCATCTTAAAATGTGCAACAGTACATGATTGTGACATTTTTCATTAAAAAATTCTCAACATATGCTTTAATGGGGACAATTGAAGACTGCTAGTAGGTCAGTCCAGTACCCTATACCCTCTTCTTCCACAGTCATGCCTTTATAATATGTGCAGAATGTGGTTTTGCATTGTCTTGTTGAAAATGCATGGACGTCCCTTGAAGGCAGATATGTTCAACATACTTTTCAGAAATATAACTGACCTTTGCCCAGGGTACTGATAAATACCCATACAATGACAGGTCCTGGTTTTTGGACTTGTTGTTGATAACAGTCTGGATGGTCCTTTTGATTTTTGTCTAGAACACACTGTGTCTATTTTGTCCAATAAAGATCTTTAATACTGATTAATCTGACCACAGTACATGTTTTCATTGTATGATATGTGAGCCCAGAGAAGTCAATGCTGCTCCTGGACAGTTAACATAAGTCTTCTTTTTTGCACAGTAAAGTTTTAACTGTGTCAAGCACTAGTATCTCTGTACTGTAGTGCTTGAGAAAAGTTTGTCAAAGTAATCCATGTATCTGTAACATTGGTATCTGTAATAAAATAAAGGTCAAAATAAATGCAAGAAATACAGCATTTTTTAATTTGCATGCTGTCACAATACTGTCCCCTTTTTCAGCGTTGGGATTGTATGAACTGTATGTAATGTTGATTTGACTGCAGGGCACATGCTTTTTACACTGCACTGGAAATGTCTGACTAGGTTGTGGGTCAAGTGATTTTACCTTGCAGTGGGAGAGTTTGAGTAAGTTAACATTGTCTCAGGGGAATTTGGCATCTCTATTAGCCAGCCAGATGACAACACAATCCTAGTGACTATAATAAGACCTCTGGCTTTTTCTCAATCATATAAAGCTGTCTTATTGCTGTGGGTAAGAAAGATATATCACCATTGGGAATTTACAGGTATACTGTTGGATGAGTGAGGTGACACCATCATCAAAGGCAGGTCCAGATCCATGCTTCCTCCTGAAATCCTAGGTGGAAGTATAGACCCATACCATAGATACAGTTGTCTTCCAGGAGATCTGGCATAGTTGTCAGATATTTAGGAGGAAGTCAAGGATGTGATGCTTTTTGGCCTGTTCTGAGAAAAAAAAGATTAATGAATAACATTCCCAGTCACATATACTACAAATTAATATAAATGTGAATTAGCATAAATGTAAATAGTATAAATGTGAGTAGTATAAAACTGTAAAATGAGGCAACTGAATCAAGCAAATTTCTCTTAAATATCACTTATATGTCTTTGCAACAATGATGCTATGCAATTTTTTTACTTTATATTATTTGGTCTGTCACTGCAGCTGACATCACTTGCCCAAGGATTGAAAGATGCAGCTGTTTCCTCAGTGGTACAAGGAAAGAAGGTGGAGTCAGAGGCCTTCTCACTACAGAAAAATCTAGAAGGTAAAGTTTTAGTTGTAGCAAACACAAGTGGAAAAACAGGTGAATCCACTGAATGGAACAGAATAGAATACAAAAGGTAATTTACAAGCAAGATATGGATACAGAATACAATGTGAGTAGAAGAGAAATTTTGGATTCATCATCCAGGGATATAGACATCATTATTCCCAGACTGATGTATGTACATTTATACAGTAAGAAGACTTGAGTAAGAAAAATTTGAGGATAAGATGTAATAAAATAGAAGAAAACAGAGCTATACAAATATCAGTGCAAAACAGTAATGACACAGTTACCATGAAAAAGTAATCTGATTTCTGATTACTCCTTTAAAAAGTAATTTAGTTACTTTATTGATTACTTAATTTTTAAAGTAACTAAGTTAGATTACAAGTTACTTTATTAATTACATTCCTGACAACACCCCCCCACACACACAACCTTAGCATAAAAATGACAACTGGTTTTGCCAATACTTTATTGGAAGTGTGTTTTGAACAATAAGCCTATCTCCTGACATTTAAAGTTGAACTTAAAAACAATTTCCTGACAAAATAATGTTTTTATAAAAATAAAATAGCCAGTTTCTCTTAAATTAACTTAACATAAATAATTGTTTTATAAAAAAAATAAAATAGTCTTTCTTAAATTCACTTGACTCTTCATCACTTACTGGTTTTACACCGAAGTCCAGCTTTTGTTGTTTGGGTGGTTGTGGACCTCCTGCCTGAGTAGTCACAGCTCTTTACTTTGCACCATGTGGTGGGACTATGCTGCGACTCCAAATGTTTCTTTAAATTTGATGTTGTGTTTTTAAAGACTTGCATGTATTTCCTCCCTCCATTGTTTACACTTTTGTTGCTGCACAGTATGTGAGTTCAAAAAATATCAAAAAATAGTAATCATTGGTGACTTGGATAAGTAACTTTAATCTGATTTTCTGATTAGCACCTTCCAACATTAAATACAGCACAAAGTGCTTCCAAACATACTTCTTAAATGAAGAAGGATGTTTTGTGTTCAACATGTGATTTAAATTTTAACCTTGAATAAATTATTCCACCCATATTTTTCTTTACAGAGCCAGAATTCCCAACTATAGCTATATCTTCTATTCTTGTTTTTTTTTTCTTCATTTATTGAAATTTCAACAATACAAAAAAGGGACAATATCTGGTAACACTTGGCTTGACAGTTACAAATAATTGTGCTTCATCTGTATAACTATGAAAACTGACTTCCTACATGATATATATAATGAAAATAAAATCAGACCTAGCACCAAATGTTATGATAAAACATTTCAAATGGAAGTACAAGTACTGAAATCATATTTCCACAGACCTTTATGTAATGTACTACTTTCATTAATGTAGTTCTGTACTATGTTCCCAAGGTTGAACCCAAGTGGGTGCCTATGGATACAAGGGATGACCATTGGTTTATTTAAACACAATATAATAATATTGGAAAATATAAATATTCTGTAACATTTCTTCCCTGGCACAGGTATACATCAGGAATGGCCTGTCCTACGCACACAGACCAGGGCATCTCTAAAGCGAGAGAGTATATTGGAAGAAAAGATCCTGACGGAAGTGAAGAAGAAGGTCAAACAGGCTGAAAGAGTGCTGAGGCCCACACTGGAGAATGCTACACTTGCTAGCAACACAGCTTTAGAGACTGAGGGCACAGCTAATACGGTGGCTAAGGTGAGTCCAGAACCAAACTACTGATTCACATGAACTGTGAAATTCAATAAAGGAGCAGTTCTGTCTGTGTAGATATGATTAGAACTCTACTGTATAATTCTTGTAAAATATATTAGTAGTGATATGCTCTTATCTAATGTATCTGACATATTTTATTATAATATTTCTTTAATTCCTTAAAATCTGCCCCCTGAGTTGTTTGGACACAGGCGGAGTCTGAACTATGTGGGAACCAGGGCTCCCTTAAAAATAAATAAAATCTAAAACCCCAATGGGATCATGTTCAAGGTGTCCCATTATAACCTAATTAATTGAGTGGTGGAAGATCTACTTTCCTTTGTGTTGTGGAGTTTTTTTTAATACCCCTCATCTATTAATTTGGTATAACAGGACATCTAGAAGGTGGTCATCCTGCTTATACCATGGCTGCTTACATGTAATGTAATTTATACAATTTCATTTCAAATAATGGTTGTAATCCCTCTTCAGGCTATACTGTAAATACCTGCAGGGTGTGTGATGGGATTCAGAGATTGAGACGAGGTGGTACAGTGCAGTGAATGTCTTGTTCAGTGTGTTGAAAATGGGTCACAAGCAGATGTAAATGATTGTCCAAAATTATGACATAGTCATAGTGTGAAGGAAATAGCTGAATTTGCTGGTGTATTGAAGTGTACAGTCATACAGGTCTACCAGCAGTGATCATCCTTGTGCTTGAGTGCTTGAGTCTTGCTTGAAAAGGAAATTAGCTTCTCCATAAAGCTTGTGAGTAAATGGAAGAATGAAATGACCTAAAATCTTATGATAGACAGCTGCTGTCACACTTCCGCCTCAGCTGTGCCCCTAGCCCCACCTCTGTCATCATGTGCCTTTGTTTTGTTTTCATTCTGTTGTCTCCGCCCTCATTTCTTTGTCATGTCTCTTTAGTGGTCACACCTGTCTTGTATTATCATAGCCCCGTTTGTTCATCCTAGTTTGATTATGTGTGCTATATAGTTCCCTTGTGTTTGCCTTGCCCTTTGTCAGTCATTAAATGTGCATGTTTGTGTATAGGTGTGATATATCCATAGTATTTCATTTTGCTTTTCTTCTACAGTATTTATTTTATGTTTTGTTGCAATAAATTCCTCTGTTCGGATTATACCACTTGGTCCTCTCTGGGCCAACACCAGCAGATGATATGACACCTCAAACCATCACAGACTGCAGAAACTTTACACTGGACTTCAGACACTTGTGTGTCTCTCCACTCTTCCTCCAGACTTTTGGAGCTTGATTTCCAAATGAAATATAAAATGTACTTTCACTATAAAAGAGGACTTTGGACCACTGAGGACCAGTCCAGTTCTTTTTCTCTTTAGCCCAGGAAAACTGACATTGCTTAGGAAGGGTTTGATATTAGAAATGTGACAGTTGTAGTCCAAGAGGTATTTGTACTGTTAGATAGTAATTTACTTTAAACTTGAAATTTAAGTATTTAAATAATTTGAGATTCTGGATGTTCGTGAACTATAAGCATACTGATCATCATTAAAATGAAAAAGGATTGAAATGTCACTTTACATGTACTGAATACAGACTTTCTTTTTGAGTTAAAGTATGAGCAAATGTGAACTTTTTCCACAATATTCTAATTTTTGTAATATTATTTTATATTTATTTAATATTTTTTGACTGTATATCAGGAGTACTGCTTTAGTCCCAAGGCTGTGGATTGGGATCTTGGTAGGGAATACAAATTTGAATATTCCACACTGCCAGTATGTGTCATCACAACTTATTATTAGCATATTTTAGCAAACTTCAGTTCATTCAGCATGACCACACACACAACTCTGGTTTCATGCACTGCATTCAGAAAAAATTACTTTTCCTTACAGTTACATTGTGTTTGAGGATGGAGTAACAGAAGAGGACACACTAATTTCAGGTGTTGATTGTTGTATCTGGCAGGAAGCTAAGGCATCTGTGTTACGGGGGAAGCAGACGAAGAGTGTGTCTATGCAGCTGAACTCAGCCGTGGATGAAGCTACACAGCAACTGGCTGAACAGGAGAGGACAGTAACAGAGGTTCAGGGTAACATGCATGTGGATGAGGTAAGCAGTCTATATATTTATCAATATGGTTAATCCATGTGAGCGGGTGGATGGCTTTAAAATATGTTGATTTTTGGTGTCAAAGTTTTATTAGGTTATAGCCTCTTAAGCTCCTTAGAACCAACAACACTTCCAGACTTGCATTCCACACTGAAGAATAACTCAACCACTTTGTATTGTTTTAATTTTGTTTTTGTTCATTTTGTGACATTCTGATTTATTTTTATTTAGTATTATAACAAAAGCCATGATAGGACATATTTGATACAGTTTATATCTGTAGATAAAGTGCAAAATAATGCTATATGAGAAAGATTGATTATATAATCTACACTCTAGTAGAGTTAGTCTACGTAATAGACAATGTCTAAACACTGCTTTAGTCAGTGACGTTTTTCAGTGATTATTACATAATTGTTGTGATTATTATTCATTCATTCTTGATAAGTCAATGAATTAACATATTATGCATACCTGTTCCCATTTCACTGTCAATTTCCCACTAAAGGGAAAAAAGTTGCTAAAAAAGCCCAAGTGAAGGCTTGCAGAAATTTGTTTGATTGTCACAGGCTTATATTTCGAGCCCAAATAGAAGCTAATATAAAATTTGCTTTGTGTAAAATAAATGTGCATTAAAATAAAAATAAATATATTTACTATAATCTGATAGACACATTTTATTCGCTGTAGAACATAGAACACATATCAGATGATGAAAGTGAGGCATTTTGCTATTTCATGAAAAATTAATTTAATTCATTTAGAACTTGATGGCAGCAACACATCTCAAAACAGCAACAAAAGACTGGAAAAGTAAACGGCTGTAATAAAAATACCTGATGGAGCAATTTGCAGTTAAGTCACATGACTGGGTATAAAAAGAGTGTTTTAGAGAGTCTCTCAGAGGTTCACCAATTTGCTAAAAATGAATGTGCGTGTGTGTGTGTGTGTGTGTGTGTGTGTGTGTGTGTGTGTGTGTGTGTATGCATGTATATATACTGTATATGTTATTAGAAAAAAATTCTGTAGTTCCTGAAATATGACTCATCATTTGTTGAAATCCTGAATTTATTTTTTGTTCTTTTTTGCTTGATTCTACTTTTTTGGGCTTTTTTGTTTGCTTGTTATCTTTGGGTGAGTCAAGCTTTTTGCTGAGTCTGCTCTTCAAATTTTAAAATTCATAATGTAACCTCTTCTTCTTATGAACACAAACTTTATAGATGCAATAACAGATCAGTGACTTGTGAGAGAGGTTTCATTTGGACACATTTACATAATGCTGACAGTATTTTCTTTGAATCATAATGGTTCATTGGCTTAATTGGGCCAGAGGTAGTTTGATCAATGTGACACACTGTGTTTGAATGCTCTCCTCATGCTTTACAGGCTGATGTATCATTAGACGCCATGAAAGACAGCATGGAGTCAGCTAAGAGCCAGCTGGAGGATTTCACACAAACACTGGCTGAGCTGCTCAGTCAGTTAGGTACCGTTAAGAGACTTTTTCTCTTATGCCTCATTTTTCTTGTCCTTTTGTATTTCCTTGTTTTTCTGGACTTCTCTTCCACACTCAGAAAGCTTAATAATAATAACTAGTTGTAATCTACATAGAGTACTCACTGTATTGTTGTCTATGTAGTTAACAAACAATAGGTCTTTGTATTTTAGGAGGTTAAAGGGTTATGTAAGGTGTTAAGTCCTCTCCTTAATCATCTCGTCCTGTACAGAAGTGAACACGGCTGTGGAGAAGTACGAGCGAGTGCTGAACGAGACAGCCGCCCGCCTGCTGGTGCTCCGGGGAAGTGTGGAGAGTCCGGTTCTGAGTGGAAAGATCAAGAAGCTACGCAGCGCCTCAGAAGAGCAGGACAAACAGCTGCTCCTGCTGGACCAAGACCTGCAGGAGATCCAAGAGGAGAGGGACAGCCTGACGGACATTGTCCAGAATCTACCCAAAGAATGTCCAGAGCGAGGTCACTGAGGGACAGATAGATCAAACGGGATGAGAAGAGAAGAGAGAATTGAGGAAAACTACTAAAGGAACAACATTTACTTTACATTACAGTTACAATACAAAGGAATACATTAATGTAGCTTTTTTAAGCTTAATGTCCATCTGCCACATCTACACTGCACCACTGATTACTACTAGATCTACAGTAGGCCTGTTTATGGGCAAGAACCTGGCAATACAATGCAGGGGTTATGATTATATTGCAATATGTTGTGATACTGTACGCCAGGTGATATATTGTGATTTTTTAATCTAATTTTAATAAAACAGCTAGGTTTGCTAAAGCTAGTGTTGTGTTCTTATTCTACTTGTTTCCATTGGTGTAGAAGAGGCTAATGGTTACAGCACTGCTATCTATGGTTAAGTGTTTAAAGACAACACAAAATGAACCACTATCATTTTTACATATCATTTTTTAAATTTATATTAATTCTGTGATTTTGATCATTAATTCATAGTCATTAAAACTCCCCGTTTCCATATTAAAAGGTTAGCAGTATCTCTGGGCTAAGGGCAGACTCTGCAGAGAGTACTGTCTGTGCTCAACATCTCAGAAACATTACAATGTTTAGGAAAAGTTTTTGTCCAAAATTTATTTCAAAAATTAAAACACCAAATGAAATATTCTAATAATTTGAGATTGTGGATTTCTGATTGTCAGGAGCTTATTTTTTGAGTTCTACCATTGTGGCTAAAAACATTTTGAGAATAGCACAAATTTTGTTTTCACAAAGTTTGCTGGCTCAGTTTTTTCAATAGCTTTTGTCAGATGTTTATGTGGTATAATGAAGTACAATTATAAGAATTCCATACATTTTTATCTTTTTACTGACCAACAGCAGTTTAAACAAAGACTTCATATTTACAGTGTCGACTCTTCTTCTTTAGACTTCTGCAGTTCACCTCGGCACGCTGGATATCAGCTTCTAGACCAAGCCATCCTCCTCCAAAATCCTTCAGATGCACTCACACCTGTCCTCTGCCATTCCTGAACAAGCTCTGCACCTGATCTCATAGCTGCATCCTCTTTAGGAGACGGTCCTGATGCTTGCTTGACTTTCTTGGGTGCCCTGAAAAGTCTTCTTCAAAATTTGTGCAATTCTTGCACTAGTACAGCAAGTCTTTATACAGAATCTGTTACAGACAGTGATCACTAGTTTATAGCAGAGAGGAAGTGTTTTCTTCAGCAGAGGTGTGTAGAGCAACTAATCACTGAACTCAACTAATAACCACATATTAGTACTTTTTAGTCATGACACAATAATAATAAGTAAAAAAATTACTAATATTATTATTATTATTATTATTATTATTATTATTATCATAAGCTCCCTGGTCTCACTACTGATAATCTGGAGAACAAAAATACATATTTACCTTTAGTGGACCAGTTATGACAACAGTACACAACATGTGTTCACAGAAATTATTCAAATAAAACATTTATTCAAGATTATCTCATAACAAATCTCCCCCAACAAACCTGACCTCCAACTCTGCCAGTGTGTGACATCATCAGAGTTCTGTTCACAGTATCACAATATAATACTGTGATCCTCAAGAGACAGTAGCAGAGACCATTTCAAATGTTCTCTGTACTAAGAACAGAACCAAAAACCTGCTGATTAAAACAGCAGGTACAGAACCATAACATAACATTCTATCAGTGCTGCAAGAATGTAAACAACATTGTCACAATGTTGTTGTACCTGCTGGAAAAGTTTGCTATATAATGTTAATTTGGATCTGTACTCCTGGGCAAAAATGTGCCAGGCCCAAAATGGCAAAATATGAAGCTCTTAATGGACCTGACAGCAAATCATTGGTCAGAAATGGATAGTTTAAGCCATACTTTGAGGACTGACCAATAGGGACGTCCTGCTGCTCTTCTCATTGGACAGGTGCGACTTTGGGCTTGTGTTACCTGGCTAAACTGAGAAAGCCTGCTTTGTGGTATACCCCCCTGATCATCTGCTACACCTGATGAAGCCCATCACAAATCTAACAACAAGCTGTCACAGACCTGCAACATCCAGTCTTGTGAGTAACATGTTAATCACTTGAACAAAAGCCCAGAAATGTACATTCACAACAACACAGGCCTTAAGATGAGAATCATCAACACTGAAGTGAAAAAGCAGTTCCAGTTAGCAGCTTTCTTATTCTGTAAAATATTAATCAAACTTTTTGCTCTCTACTCCTAACTTTGGAAATATACAGTACCAGTCAAAAGTTTGGACACACTTTCTGGACATTCAGTGTTTTTTCATGATTTATAACTGGTCTGCATTGTAGATTAATACTAAAGCAGTGGTTCTTACCCTGGGTTCTATCGAACCCTTGGGGTTCGATGAGTCGGTCTCAGGTGTTCGGAGGAGCCTCTGCCACGGAGGTAAAGACACACTTGTGTTAAGTTGTGATGACACTCCCTGCTTGGCCATCACTTGCTGCAGAGGATCACGATACATTGCTTGGCCAATCAGTGCTGCGGCTGTCGTAGTTGTACGTCTTGTGGTTTCTTTCTTAATATTTTAATCCATACTAAATATGTCAAGCAAAAAAAGAAAGATGAAAAAAGTATTTTGTGTATTCAAAATGACAAAAAACAAATGAAATTTAAAACAAAAAAATTAAGTTATAAAAAAAATTTAAATTGTTTTAAAAAATCAAAATTAATTTTTAATTAGTACCATGGTAAAAAAAATAATTTTGGGGGCTGAATTTCTTTTATGAGGCCAAAATATTTTTTCAGGGCCAGAATAAAGTAATACCGTAATTTGTTGTGAGTTCATGCACTGTGTTGGTTTTGTTTTTTGAGCAAGGTCATGTTCATGCATGGCTCATTTTGTGCACCAGTAAAAAAACATATAGCTATGTCTTGAATTTGGAAAAAAAAATATTTTTTCTTTTATTTATCACTAAAGTTCAGTGAATGCGCATATGAAACTGGTGGGTTCGGTGCCTCAAAAAAGGTTAAGAACCAGTGTACTAAAGTCATCCAAACTATGAAGAAATACATATGTAATTATTTAATAAACAAAACAGTGTTAAGCCAGAATATGTTTATATTTTACATTCTTCTTTTCATGTTAAAAAAAAAACATTGAACGAGAAGGTGTGACCAAACCTTTGACTTTTACTCTAAATTATACAGATTTAGGACTTAATTTACATAAACACTACCACAGATCTGGCAGATACACTGCAGGTGTATACAAGGAACAGTATTCCTTTAAATGTGATTTATATAAATGAAGTGAAGTCATCCTTCCATCTCCACTTCAGTTCATTTTCTTTGTGCTTCTCTCAAAAAAATACCTGGTGGCTAAATATTGATTTAATTGTAATAAATGGATTAAATAAAGGTTGTTGTATAACTAGAACAAGTTACTTTTACCCCACAGAGATTTGCTGTGAGTACAATTTTTAGTGAGGGGGGTAAGTTTGGGAAATGTATTATAGACAGGCTACATTAAGGAAGAGCCTGTTATTAGCATCAGTGTTCTTGTTCATGCAATGTTCATTTGTGACCACAAGATGGAGCCATATACACGCTTTAGTAATATACTTCCAGTTTCATTCGTTCTGTCTGAATTCCTCAATAGGTTTTATATTTGACAGGCTGATATTTAACACATTTGTTCTAGGCCTCTTTGGTCATATATATATATATATATATATATATATATATATCCATAAATAACATCAATAAACACTATTAATCACTAAAATAGGAGATATTAGTCCATCAACAACATCAATATACACTATTAATCACTAGAATAGGAGATATTAGTCAATAAATAACATCAATAAACACTATTAATCACTAGAATAGGAGATATTAGTCCATAAACCTCAATAAACACTATTAATCACTAGAATAGGAGATATTAGTCCATCAACAACCTCAATAAACACTATTATAGTATCTATCCATCCATCCATCCAAATAACATGG
>BRDA01009401.1:0-23639 GCA_036984385.1 Crenuchus spilurus | reverse complement strand
CTGGTATAGAGTCAGATTCAATACAACCTGCCTCGATGTTGCCTTTAATTCAGTTAATATGTTCTTGAAAGCTTCAGATTATCACATGACTATCACTTAAACTTTGTCACGAGTAGTTTAACTGCACATTGAGTAAACACATGCATGTTTTGACAGAGTATGGAATGGTTTAGAGAAAAATAATATTTACATATTTTTTTCTATTTTTTAAAACATGCTGTGTCTAATTTTTGATTCTTTAGTACTGGATATCTTAGGCTAACACTACAACTAACTACACTGCTAACACTAAAAGTCAGAAGTCTCCTAAATAGCCTGACCATTTTTGTAAAACACATCACCAAAACTTGTCTCAAGTCACATCAAGGTCTTCTGGTTATGGCCACAAAGAGTTCTTACTGTGGGAATGAGGTTTTACCAATATGGGCAGCCTCTTCAGAAAACAGCAGGGCAGGTATTCTCAAGATGATCAGATTACTCCATATTTATTATGGTAATCTTCACTAAAACATATTCTCTTTCAACATTTAAAGAGGTTGCTTGTATATTAAGATTAAGATCAACCAATTTGCCAATGTGATTTTGACACAACGGAATTTGACCTCCGCATTTAACCCATTTGTGCAGTGAAACACACACACACACACACACTATTGAACACACTAGGCTGTGAGAATTTGTGCCCGAAGCGGTGGGCAGCCCTTATCCAACAGGGGAGCAGTTAGGGGGTTAGGTGCCTTGCTCAAGGGCACTTCAGTCATTTCCTGTCTGGGGATTTTGTTATTGTTTATAGTTTAGACTTTAAAAGTTATACTGTGACCTTAACGGCGCCAATGAGCCTGTAAGTCCTTAATATAAGTTTATTGATGTATTTTGTTGGACATGAGGGCTAGGTGAATATTGAGTTCCAGTGTTTGTTAGCAATGTTAGCCTTGCAGCTCCAGTTCGACACTAAAGAAACAGCATTTGGACTTGTCTTGATTGAGAGACTTGCATCTTGGGTAAGTGAAATAGATTTGTGAATCTATTTTGTTGTAAACCATTCCTTTGAAGCCTTGAAATCATTACTTTAAATCTAGCCACATAGTGGCTGTTATTCCAGGTTCCTGGTGTACAAGATCATGTTCCTATGTTTTTGAACTGAGAGAGTCCTGTATATGCAAAACTAAAAGCCACAAACATTTGAAAAACATCTGAAAGCAGTAAAAACTGAAATATGTTTGTGCTGTTACAAAACATGTTTTTAGACTGTTGTGGCTTCTTCATATGTACATAACTGCAACAAATGCAGAGGGTTTTTTTGTTTTTGAAAGATGCCTTGCTGAGCATTTTAAGTCTTTCCATTTTTGTTTCTAGTGGCCACTATCCTCATATTATAATGTCGTGAATAAGTCTGTATGAATCCTTTTAGTCTAATTCTTGTTTGTTTTCATTTCTGTAAGTAATTTAGTTTGATGAAATGATCACATAATCTAAATGCTGCTTCTTGTGTAATTGTTAATGGTCATTAGTGAAATGTGATCAGATTGTTTCATATTTGTATATGTGTGTGTTTGTGTGTGACAGAGAACCATGTTACAGAGCACACAGCAGAGAGCTACATGCTGCAGTGGCAGAGAGGCCACATCTCTAACTATCAGTACCTGCTGCATCTCAATAACCTGGCAGACCGCAGTGTTAATGATCTCTCTCAGTATCCTGTGTTTCCCTGGGTCCTCAGTGACTACAGCAGCTATCAACTAGGTGAGCCTCACCCAAAACACTGAAAGGTTTAGTGTGTATGCCTGCAGTGTGATAGGAAATTTTTACCTCATAATTTGATTTACTACAGTTTTGACCTACAGAAAAATAACTTGAACAGCTCATCTTCACACATGTGTTGTCTGAATTTGGTTAATTTATCAGGGGAATGTTTGTTATAACACAGTCATGAAACTCATGCATCAGATGGCACATTTCTAGTGGATTGTATTTTCTACAGACTCGAATTAGGGATGCACCAAAATGAAAGTTTTTGGCTGAAACCGAAACCCAAACAAAATGAAATGTTTGTCAGAACGTGGTTTTTCATTTATATAAATAAGCCTTATCGTTAGTCAGGAATGAAAATGTATTTTAATAAATTGGTTTAACATCATTGCGTTTAATAACATGAGTTTAATTAATTATTCTATATTATTTGTACATAAAACAAATGTTAGAAAAATGACTCAACAATACAGTATTATATGAATATGTATAAAGATTCATGAATGTTATTATATTTATAAAAAAAAAACATGAAACAAAATCATGAAAATGAATGATGTAAGTCACAGGGATGTTTTGTGTGTTTAATGTGAGAGTCATTGACTACAGACACTGAAACACTTCATATTTCTTCTGGTAATTGTGCTCCAGTAACTGCAGTGTTAGGGACTGTCTTACAAACACATCATCATAAGTGTAGTTTAGTAAAGGTTGTGCTTGTAGTTTGTCTTCTTCCGTTTCACCACCAAACTGTAACTGTGCTGGTTAAAATGTGTGTTGTTGGTAAGGAAAGCTGAATTCTAAATGCCCAGAAAGGTAACAGTGTCATTAAAAATGTCATCCATCCATCCATCCATCAATCCATTATCTACCGCTTTATCTGGGGCCGGGTCGCGGAGGTAGCAGTCTGAGCAGGGAAACCCAAACCTCCCTCTCCCCAGACACCTCAGCCAGCTCCTCGGGTGGAACACGGAGATGTTCCCAGGCCAGTCGAGAGACATAGTCTCTCCAACGTGTCCTGGGTCTTCCCCGAGGCCTCCTCCCGGGGGGACATGCCTGGAACACCTCCCTAGGGAGCGACCGCATTATTGTGGAGGCTGCACCAATCCGTCTGTCAATCTCACGCTCCATTCTTTCCTCACTCGTGAACAAGATCCCGAGATACTTGAACTCCTCCACTTGAGGCAAGACTTTTCAACCCACCTGGAGAGGGCAAGCTACCCTTTTCTGGTCGAGAAAAATGTCATTGTTCTGTATAAATTATTTGGTCTTTTCATTTATTCAGCCAAACACTGAAAGTGTTGTTTTTGTCAATTTCAGCCAAATAATTTTTAATACCAAATATTCAGTTCACCTTTAACCCAGATATTGAATAATATCTGGCTTTAATAAGCCAGTGGGATCATGCTTTTCTAATTGATCCATACATTAGGAGGCCACATATGGCTAGTTACAGTAGCCAAAATTCCTTTTTTTCCCCCTTCTGCCTTTGAAATCATATATCATTGTATCCAGATGGGGCTAAAATTATCAAAGGAGTACTGAGTAAGCAATAAGAAAATTAAAGAAAGAAACGGTAGGTAAGGTATCCTGTGCAGAAATAGCTGTAAAAGAGGACATTTCCCCAGTACATATAATCCAGTCTGAGTTAAGGGTTTAGTCTGAGGTATTTCCTTATATATCATGGATATGTTATATTAACTTACTTTATACAGGATTGATTTTTCACAGCGGTTTATTTTCTGTTGTTTTTAAATGCCTGACTGATTAGTTGTCTGTCTTCAGCCATTCTGTTCAAGCTCTTCACTCCAACTAAAACAAGTTTTTCTAAAATTTGATTTTTTTTAAATTGGCCATATATTGCTGACAGCATTGCAATTTATTACAATATATTCAGTCATAACCCCTGCTAATGTATCAGGAGTAGGGAATTGAGAAGTGGAATCTGTCAGTTTGCTGATTTCTGTGCTCTGATACAACAACTAAGCTGCTGAGTGCACAATTGTGGGATCTGGCCCTCCTGGAACCCAGGAGTTCTCTACCCCTGCTGTATGTGCTGAGTTAAATGCTAACATGTGAAGAAAAACCTTTTCTCCAAACTACACTTGCTGTATTTCAATACCCAAATAAGAACAACAATTCTAATGAGTTTGAGTTTACTTATAATAACTTTCATATCTACATGACTGTAACACAACACATATGGATGTGTTACATGCACACTTAACAAATGAATTCATACTGCAGTGTTTGCATGCACCAACTCACAAAGGTAATGTTTGTTTTTAGATCTGTTGAATCCTGCCACATTTCGAGACCTGAGTAAACCTGTGGGAGCTTTAAACACAGAGAGACTGGAAAGACTACTTGTAAGTGCTACAAAGATACAGCAACCAACTGGTTTTCAATTTTTTCCATTGCAAAGTGAATTTCTGAATGTGCTGTAAAAGAAAACGCACACAAACTACTGCGATGTAGAAAATCCTGAAATGACTGTAATCTCCCTGTGCCATATACAGTGGTGGACAGTCACGAAGTACATTTACCTGAGTACTGTACTTAAGTACATTTTTTGAGTATTTTTACTTTACTTGAGTATTCTCCCAGTGGGGCATGGGGGACGTGGGCGGGGGAAAAATCACGAAAAATCAGAACCATCCCAGACTCACTGACCATTTGTACAAAGGAGATGCAGCAAATGCCCCCTTTTAAATGTAAGCGGGTGGATTATAACACCCAATCAGCTACACAGTATCATTTCAAATCCACCAATCAGAGAGCAGTGTTCTGAACCGACGTGATGTCAGTGACAGTCCGACAACACACGCGGTACATCTCTCTAGTTTTCTCGTCTTTTTAAAGACTAACCTCACAGAAAGGTTTTTATAAAGACTTCCTATCTCAGCCCTAGATAGTTATTTTTTTAACTGTTAGGCATGCAGTTAGCTGTTTAGCCTGCATTTTCACAGTGTGTTTCAGTATTTTATATTCATTACATGTAAAGTGACACATTTTAAACATTTTTTTAGTGTTGAAATGTTTTGAATAGTAATTTATTCTAAATGAAATGAGATTATGGATGTATGATTTTCAGGCAGGATTTTTAAAATTAAGATATTTTATACTAAGAATACTAAGTACATTAAAATATGGGGAATTTCAAGATTTTGTTTGATTTTTAAAAAATGGGTTTTTATTATTGCTATCAGTCTTGTCTCTTATAGTGTGAATGTGTGTTTTACAGGAGCGTTACAGGGACATGCCTGAGCCTCGTTTTATGTACGGTAGTCATTACTCTTCTCCTGGATATGTTCTCTTCTACCTCGTCAGAGTGGGTAAGTCTGACTGTCTCTGCCTGCATCTCTGATTTCCTTCTGATTCTCTGAATGTGTAGAAATTGCCAGCGAGATGATGTTAATTTGTATGTCTTGCTTGTTTTCATCCTTGAAGCTCCAGAGCACATGCTCTGTTTGCAGAATGGACGCTATGATCACGCAGACAGAATGTTCAATAGGTAACACACACACACACACACACAAAATACACACATACATTGATCTTTAATGTGTCATTTTTCTGTTCATTAACTCTGTCTGTTTGTTCAGTGTTGGAGAAACATGGAAAAATTGTTTAGAAGGAGCAACTGATTTCAAAGAGGTCAGAGGCTGATATAGTGTTTTGAAACAGAAATAATACTCCACTTGCTTTTGTACTTACAGCAGCATTTATGTATATGTTTGTATGTTTCCAGCTGATTCCTGAGTTCTATGGCACAGATGGTAGTTTTCTAAAAAACCTGCTGAATTTGAGTTTGGGCAGAAGGCAGGGTGGAAATCGAGTTGGAGATGTGGTACTACCTCTCTGGGCATCAGGTAACCATGCTGACTTCTTTTTTTTTTTGTTGTAGAACAGTCCAGCTGTGGGAGCTGTGGATTTTACAGTCTGACAGTATTTCAGGAGTGAATGACCCTCCTGTAGTAATACTAATCCTGTTCAAAAAGCTATTCCAGTAATTTATAACAAAACCTAGTAATTAGGATTGGGTGATAATGTGCAATTAGACAAATGATTGACTTCAGAATTATCATGATTAACAATATTGTCATGTTGCTAATACAGTGAGGAAAATAAGTATTTGATACACTTCCAATTTTGTATGTTTTCCCACCTACAAAGAATGAAGAGGTCTGTAATTTTTATTGTAGGTACAATTCAAAGGTGTGAGACAGAAAACAAATCCAGAAAATCACATTTATATAATTTTTTAAATATTTAATAAGCATTTTATTGCATGAAATAAGTATTTGATCACCTACCAAACAGCAAGAATTCTGGCTCTCACAGACCTGCTAGTTTTTTTTTGTTTGTTTGCCACCTGACCATTTTTTTGCAGCTCCTACATAACTGATCTGATTCATAATAATGGAAGAATAAAGGAGTACTAGAACAGCTTATAAGGACCCTGGAAAATCAAAGCCTTCTTGTCATCAAGCGTTGTCTATTTTTCACGTGTTATCAGAGAGGTCATCAGTAGCAGAGTTTTAGTTTCATCACTTTTTAAGGGGTGTGTGGAAAATGTATAGTTGTAGTTAACTGGTGATTTTATGTTGTGTGGCTCACACTTACTTGCAGTCTTTACATTTTAATACACTATAGATTTGAATGCATGTACAGGGTCAATTATCAACCCAGTGCTAATAAACATATCTGTGTGCTATGTTATGTTTATTTAGTGTTGTGCATGTCACATATCACTGCCTTGTACATCCAGACTACATTTCAGTCTGGGCTACTTGTAAATACTGTAACCCCATAAACTGACTGGTGACATTCCAACAAATGTCATTACTGACCTGACCTGTGAAAACAGTAGTTGGAGTAGTTTGCTCTCTTTCAGTCTCTCTTGAACCCTCTCTCAATACCTCTCTCGGTCCCGCTCTCTTACTTGCTCTCTCTCACTCTGTAGATGTGGATGACTTTCTGCAGAAGATGCGTGCAGCGTTGGAGAGTCAGTATGTGTCTGAGCACCTGCATGAGTGGATAGATATTATCTTTGGCTATAAACAGAAAGGCAGTGAAGCTGTGGCAGCACACAATGGTAATATTCCACAACACAGCAAAAATACATGAGTATTTGTGAAAGCTGTGCCTTAAGTAGTTGTCTCTCTTAATTTTCTAGTTTTCCATCCATTAACATATGAGGGAAGCATTGACTGTGAAAGGTAAGCAATCAAAACACAGTCATGCTGTAATTTTTTCTGTTGTATAAGAAATCATTATTCTTGGTGTAGAGACGTTTTAATATTTTCCTGTATACATTTTTTAATTTACCGCTCATTTGTGTGTGTGCGTGTGTAGTATTCAAGACCCAGATCAGAAGATAGCAATGCTGACCCAAATTTTGGAGTTTGGACAGACACCTCGACAGCTCTTCACCATTCCTCATCCTCAGCGGATCACTCCTCGCTTCCACAGCATCTCCTCAGGAAGCCTCAGCACCTCGCCCAATGAGCTCTCACCAGGTTTCAGTCTATTCATTAAAAATATACTAAGAGTGGATGAAAACTCATTAGCCAAGTTGTTTGTGCACAAACATGTCAGGACTCAAAGGTGAAAGTGTGCTGTTGTGGGTGTAGATTTTGCTCTTACTGAAGAACAAAATCCAAGTAAGAGAACGTTGGTGGATGTCAGAGTCTACACCCACTCAACAGAAGATCTTTTTTCTTAAGAGCAGTTTGTGAATGAGGCCCAATAATATTCTCAGTTTTAGTTTTGCGCCCTGTATATGGATGTTGTCTGTCTATTCGTATCCCTGTTTTGGTGGGGAGTACTTTAGCCCAGGGTGCAGCATTTTTGGGAGGCAAGATGACTCACACATTTGTTTTGTATTTTTGAGTTTATCCAATTTATTGTAGCGAGTTTCATTCTGGGGTTGGTTGTGGTGCGATGTGCGACTTGCATTGATGACATGCCTGTGATACGGTTCATCTTGAAGAGATTTATGTGTAAGGTCACTGCCTAACATCATGCGTGACCTACCCTAAAAAACAAGTTATTTTTGGCTTCCGTGTGTGTATTTAAATATGAAATTAGAAACAAGAAATTTAAAGAGCCGTTTTGCGCCCATGGTCCTTAAATACACAGTTCTCTCACCAACTCAATGATTTTTTATTCATATTTTTCTTTCATCTGAGCTTCAGCTGATGCATCTAAGCAAAATATTCCTAACTCACAGTTATGGGAGATTAAGTCCTGTCAACTCCTCTATCCAGAAGTTTAGTTGAAAAGGGCAAATTAATACATGCTGTGATTTAATTGGATGATGATCCTTGTGTTTAGATCTTGTTGATCAAATGTTAATGCAAAGTGTAACAGGGCCTTAATTTTGTAATAGATCCAATTAACTTCCTACAAATTATCCGAAAACTACGTAAATCATTTAATAATAAAGTGAAAACATGTTTTATGGATATAATTAGGGTTGGGATAGTATTAGTTATGGTTAAGGGGTGCTTAAGTCTTCAGGAAATGAATGGAAGCCTATGTAATGTGTGTGTGCGTGTGTTCACCCATATTCAGTCTCTCCAAGCATGGAATCTTTTGAGGATCTGACAGAGGAGAGTAAGAAGCTGGCCTGGAGCAATTTGAACAAGCTTACACTGCAATCCAGTCACAAGATACACAAAGAGTAAGTGTGTGTAAGTCTCTCTGTCTGTGTGTGTGTTAAGTCTGTCTCTGATTTTTTTTTTCTTTGTTGTTGTGTGATGTCTTCTCAGGGCAGTGACGGATATTGCAGTGACCTTCAGTGGAGCATCCATTTTCACAACATCTCGAGGTAGAGATTGACTTTTGTTGTAAACCCAAACTAGCCGTCTTGTTGATTTATGTTTACTTTGTTTTATGTGAAGTTTTGTTTAACTTAAGCTGATGATTTTTATTGCAGACTCAACACTGAAAATGTTCTCTAAGGAGAGCAGTGCGCTGCAGAGGAGCATGTCCTTGTCGAGCATGGTACATTTCAGACTTTATGGTTTGGCAAAAAAAAAAAGATTATTTTGCCTTTGATGCATGAGAGTGAGTTAGACTTGGAGTTTACACAGTTCAGTTTGGTGAGCTAAATGTTTTTATTATTTGCTACATTGAGACTGCATTAGCCTCAGAGCACCAGTGCTGAACTAAAGCAAACTACCTCAGACATGTCTTGGGTCTAAATCTGTGTGAATTTGAAACTGTGTTAAAGGGGTCTGTATTATGAAAAACTAATTTTTGAGGGTTTTTATATCTGCATTATATGAACAGATGTATTGGAACACATGCTCATTCATTGTTTCTTCCAAAATCTTTTGTTGGAGTAGCTGTCTCTATTGAGGGAAGGCTTTCTACTGTATTTTGGAGCATTGCTTTGATTATTTGATTGCGTTCGGCAATCGAAAGATTGATCACCATCCCAAATCATCCCCAACTCCTCAACTCATTACAGAAGTACTGGATAAAGTCACATCATTCCAGAGAACACAGTTCCACTGCTGCACTGCTCAATGCTAGGAGAAGTTGTACCCCTCTAGTAGGACTGGGCAAATATATCGAGTTAAGAAATGTTGATATATTTTTATACGAGATATAAGAGACTATCATTTATATCGATATAGTTTATGTTGCGTCGTAATTACACTTGTAGATCAGCCATTTTGCCTCTGCACAACTTCACACCGCCCCTCCTCTCTCCCTTGCAAAAACTCCCCCCTCCCTCACTGCTTCACATGTGCACAAGGCAGTGACGGGCTGGCATGGAGACAGAAAGACGTGAAAGAAGCGATCACAGAGCAGTTGTTAAGTAAAAATAAAAACAATGGCTAAATTATTTGGAGATGTTTTGGATTCAGAGTGTCAGATGAGCAGCAGAGTAATGTTCGAGCCAGGACAAAAGGTTTGAGCACCACTAATCTTTTCCACCATTTACAACAACATCATAAAGAGCCATATGAGTAGTGTGTGAAACTGCGTGATGCAGCCCAGACCGTGAAGCTTTACCAGCCTCAAGTACCGAAACACACCACGTTACAAAACTCATACCTGTGATGTGCTTTTGCTTCACTGGAAACTGACTTTTTAAAGAACAAGTCAGCCTTTAGGTACTTTTGCTCTGTATGTTTTCTGTTTACATGTTAATACCACAGCTGTGAGTCTTGCTATGGAGAAAAATAGCATTTATTTTATTTGAGGATAATTATTATTTACTATATGCCAATAGTTTATTTTTGAGCAATTTCTCATGTACATCGATGGCTGAATGGTAATAAACGTGTCTGTGTGACATTTGGGACATGTAGCTTTGACTCAAAAGTGATCTTATTACCTTATGTGACGAAAAAATATTGCGATATATATTTTATATTGATATTCAGCTAAAAATATTGAGATGTAATTTTTGGTCCATATCGCCCAGCCCTACCCTCTAGCCCAACCCTGGCATTAGGCATGGTTCCAATAGGTTAATGAGGGTCGTATTCTATTGGCAGTACTTCTCTACAGGGACTAGACAAGTTGTGTGTGCATTTGTACATCTGTGTCAGCAGTGGGTGCAACTTAAAGCAGCTGAATGCACTCATAAGAAGGGGTGTCCACAAACATTTGTATAGACATATAGTGTATATTTGCGTAGCTGGAGTGACTACCAACCCACAAATGTGTAACAAGACAACACAGTCCGTTTTTCTTGTGCAGTCTAGATCTGAAGTAGTTCAGAATTGGGCAGCTTCACTTATTGCCCTTTTAATTGCTATTTCATTTATACAATTTATATTAGTGGCACAGCTTCAAAAAATAGAATATTGTAATGGAATAAAACTACATTTGTGATCATAATTTAATTTAAACTCATATTTTATACTCATTACATGTAAAGTGACATTTCAAGCATTTTTTTGTTGTAATGTTGACACTGGTTCAGTAGTAATTTACTCAAATTTGGAATTAAATATTCTAATTTTAGATTTCTGATTTTTATTAGCTATAAGCCATACTGATCAATAGTAGAACATAAAGCTTAAAATATCACTTATAATTAATATAATGTGACAGAATTAAATTATGAACAACAAATAACTTTTTCACAATATTGTAATTTTGTGATGTGGCATGGTATGTATGTAAATATCCCTAATGACTTTTCTCTTCTCTGTATTTTTAGGCTTTATCCTCTTGTGTGATTCTGCCAGAGGACAAAACAGTGGTTTGTTCATCGTGGGACAATAATATGTGAGCATACAGTAAAACTGATGTCCTCATGCTCCAGATCACCTGTTTATTTAATCTTCTCACATTTTCTGTTGATTTTTATTTCATGCTCCTATGTCCTTTTCCCCATCTCTCAACAGATACTTTTACTCGATAGCCTACGGAAGAAGGCAGGACATACTCATGGCTCATGATGATGCAGTCAGTCAGGTTTGCTGGAGAGACGATCGGTTGTACTCTGCATCCTGGGATTCCACTGTAAAGGTCAGAGTTCACTCGAGCCTTTCAGCTCTGTACTTCTGAATGAAAATTCACAGCCATCTGCTGATCAAGCGTTTTGAATATTACAAAGTATCACTGAAATAAGAGACTAAGGGCCAAATGTTTTTGTATTTTAATTACATATGAATTACTTTAAGGATAGTGTACCAACAAAAAACAATAATATATAACCAAAGACGTTTTTCCAGTACATTTTATTAGTGATGTGCTCTTACTGTCCCTTGCAGTCCCTTAAAATAAAAAAATTTTAGTTTATTGTGCTTAATTTAAAATGTTTGATTCAGTTGATAAGCCTTCAGAACAAAGAAAGGCATGGATCAGAATAAAGGTGAAATAAAATTAAATTAAGAAAAAGTACTCTACTCTAGATTAGTGAGTCTCATTTTTTTCAGTTTGTTGTCACTTAACGAATCACAAAACATTCCACAGCCTACAGGAAAATTATATTCATGCCATTTGTAAATTGCATTTGAGAACACAACACACAGCTGTAGTTGTTTATTTTAGGTAAACGTGAAGCCTAGCTCTAGGTATTTACTGCTGTAGTTCCTTCATTTTGGTTTATGCTCAGTTTTCGTTGTCAGAGATAAAATGGTTGCTTCGCTTGTAAATCATCAGGATCTTTTCATTTGAAAGACCCAGATTTTAACCAATTACCCAAGAGGATTAAAACTCAAACAACATAAGAGAAATGTTTCACTCAGACTTACACTAATATTAATAATGTCAATAATGCCAGGGACTGTATTATGCTTACTGTATTATGTATTATAACTTACTCAGTAATATCTGTCCTGTCTTATATTATTTTTGTTTAAACTTAAAGATCTAACTTTACAATCTCATAAGGCTAATTTTGCAGCAGACCTGGTGCAGTGCATGTGGTACATTTGTAAACTTTCTGCGATACTTTTTATTTCACACACACACTGCAAGGCAGAAGAGGTTTTTGTTTGCCTTGCTTTTCCCTGTGATGGGTTAACATAGCTCTTAAGATTAACAGAGCTTACAGACAGTTTACACAGTTTTAGAAAGATCAGCAGTAAAAACCTGAATTGCTGCCTTGACTCTTGCTAGTTCTTCACTCTTTACTATTTACACTGTGATTATAGTTTGAGGAAGATCTGTATCTGACACGTGGGTTCACAACATTAATCTAAACAAAGAAACACAAGAGGATTTCCATTCCAGACTGTAAATTTAGCAAGAATACTGAATTCTGTATTGATTTTTGGCCAGAAACTGCTAGAATGCCACGTGTGGCACATCAGAAACAGACCCAAAGCATATTTTTGCCCTTGATGTATGTGTCACAGGCCACCACATCAAGAATGCAAGAAGTGTGAAAACTTGTTTTAGGTTGGTGCTGCACAGTTACTGCTTTTAGTGTGATCTCGTTTTGTTCTGTTTAAACAAACATACAGTACAGTTTTCAACAGTTTCCCTGATTGTATTTTGTAGTGTATGTTTTGACATGACTATAAAGCAGACATCCCCAGCAAGTCTCCATGGGAAATTTGATATAAAAATGTGTCCTAGTTAATCCTCTAAAACTGTACCATTTTTCCACAATTAATAAAAAATGTGTTTAATAAAAAATATGTTAAATGGAACCAGGCTGCCCTTGATTGTTCCCAAACAATTAGATATTTTTCCTGACCCAGTGAAGTATTTATTGATACATTTGCATTTTCTAACAGGTGTGGAAGTGTGTAGCAGCAGATGTCTCTAGTAATAAAAAGGCAGCATTTGAGATTCTTGCTGAACTGGAGCATGAGGCTGGGGTGAGTTGGCTGCTTTACACTTCAAATTAAACTTAAACAGTGCAGGAATGATGGGTGAAATGTGTCCATCACAGCTTTCTTAATTCAATCTTGATGTGTGTGTGTATGTGTGATTGTGTGCACATACAGGTTAACACAATAGCTCTGAGCCCTGCTGGCACACTCTTGGCATCAGGTACTAAAGAGGGCAGCCTCAGTATTTGGGATGTCAACAGCTTTGGCCTGCTGCATCAGATCTCCCTCCATTCGGGAAAGGTCCACCAATTGGCCTTTAGTCCAGGTGTGTATGTTTTTGTCAGAATTTTATAATTCCTAAACATGTTTGACTAATAATTGAGTAAATGTGTTTGGTTTAGATAGTAGAAACATTCTCAGTGTGGGAGAGGATTCAAGTTTGAAGGTTACAGATGTGCAGACAGGAATGCTGCTTTCTACCATTCCTGCAGATGATGAACAAAGGTAACTTTTCTCACACAAGCATTGGCATGTTATACACAGCACATTCCTGGAACATGTTACAAAATTTCACAGACCTAGTATGTCAAAACAGTTATACAGACACACACACACACACACAAACAGTCCACAGCCTAGAGTCACAATACACTTTTGTTAGTACATCATAACACTACAAAATAACACTGAACATTTGTATATTTTGTAAAAAACTTAGCTTAAACAGTGGCTTTTTAAATTCAGTGTATAGTGTCTGAAGCTCAACAAGCTGAAAACATCTTTTGTTTTTGATATGTTTGTGTAAACAGGTGTTTCTGTTGGGACGGTAACACTGTATTGTCTGGTGGACAGTCAGGGGACCTGCTTGTTTGGGATCTTCTCAGCAGTAAAGTCATACACAGGATACCTGCACACTCAGGTAAAGGAAGAATGGACAAAAGATGACTTTTTAATAAGGAATACAATATTAATGTTCATATATATTCCAGTTTAGGTCTTTCTGTTAGACTTGGCGGTCTTTCATTCCACTAGAGCTCCTTTTATACATGCGCCATTATCCCGTAATTAAACATAAAGGGATTAACTGTGAGTGTAGGCTGTGTCATACTTCCCACTAAATTATAGGTCTCAAGAACAGCAGTCGGTACATTGGAAGGAAATATTCAAAAATGTTTTGGCAACACTAATGTTTAAAATAGTTTTTAGTTTACTTTAGTTAACCCACTCTGCTGTTGTGCCTGCCACTGTTACTTAAAAAAGTGACTCGGGGGGGCCCCGAGTGGCTCAGCAGACTAAGGCCCTGCCACTTTGATCTGAGGGCCGCGAGTTTGAATCCTGATTATGCTGTTTTTAGAGTGCCATCGACAGCCGGCGCCTCGAGAGAGCAGAATTGGCTGTGCTCTCTCTTCAGGTGGTGCACTCTCCTTAGCACTATAAACAATGTGAACTCGGGCACCTGCCGGGCGATCCATTAGAACTGGGGATCTGCACTTTCCTCCAAGCATGCTAGCTGCCCGTCAGGGATGTATCACCAGCAGTTTGGAAAAAAGAGGTTTGATGTCCTCCCAAGAGAGTCAGGGACACTGTAAGTGAGTGATAGGGAGTGTTGATAAAAGGGGCTAATTAAAGTAATTAAAGTAATTAATTGAATTGGCCTCTAAATTACATTGGGGAGAAAATCGGTGGGTAAAAAAAAAAGTGACTCAGCATGGTCATCACAAAACTTTGTGCAGAGGATTTGATTTTGCAGTAGAATTTTCAGTTTCATGAGAGACAAGGTCACAGGACTGTATTTTTGTACAAGATGCAGATATCAAGAAGTTTCAGGGCCTGCGTTTGTCAACATTGGAAGTCCAGAACATGATCAGTAAAAGTCGTGTTCTGAGTATGAAAAGGTTGTCAGTCTGTTAAAATCAGTGATTACAAATCCAGTAGAAACTGAACTTGTTGTGCAAGTTGAAGACAGATGTTTACACTTGATATGCTCTGTTTTCAGGTCCTGTTTCTTGTATTTGGATGAATGAGCAATGCAGTAGTGTCATCACAGGAGGAGAAGATAAACAAATCATTTTCTGGAAGCACCAGTATTAAAAAACAAACACACGGACTAATCCACGTTCAGTGAGAAGGCCATGATTCATGTTGATCACACTGACACACGGGGTTGTGATCGTATGAGCATAAATATGATACCAAGCAGATAATATCAGTAAAATCAGTAGCTTTAATTCCTGTTACTGACCCTACCTGCTCTTCTGGTTAATGAGCCGAGTAGTTATGTCAGGTGAGCCATAGAGGAGGAAAACGAGACAAATATGCAGAACACATGTGCTCCAGCAGCAGGAGTAGGATCCATAGACTTAAATGAATGCTGGGACACAAATTACAGTGTTGGCACAAATTGTGTTCAATTGATTGACACTGTGCTCTTTTTAAGTAAAAATGCAGTTTAAAGGTGGAAACACTTAAATATTACACTGTGACATTTGTTCATTTTTATTATTTTACGTTATTTTATCACTTTTAAAATGATACAGAATGAACAGGGAGATTTGTGGACTATGAGGTTGCATTGAGAAAAGAATAGACGAATCTTAAACAATCACAAGAACACTTTTATTAGAATGTGTTAGTGCTGCAATGTTTGAAGGCTTTGCCCACATGATGGCTTTTCTTTTTTTCTAATTATAAATTTAGTTTTGACCTGCAGTGTCATATCTGTGTCATTAGACATCACTATTAATATACTTGGCAAAGCCAGTGCAATACTGACTTTGTGTCCTGTACAAAGCATGAAATATGCATTTGTGTAAGCAACATTTTAGGATCTTTTTCTGTTGTTGCAGCAGCACTGAAAGTGAAATACATAAGTGATGGTGTCGATAGCAGGAGGGCTCAGTTTTAGACCTGGAGATCTTCCCTGTGCACTTCAGCTCCAGTCTTATTTTGATGCAGGTAATGAAGATGTTCAGGGCCATCTGTATTAAGTCAGGTGTGGGGGATCTGAACCCTCCACGTGTTTTAGATCTTCAGAACCGGGACTGTGCATCCCTGATGTACAGTGACTGGGAGTGGCTTAGTCAGTTGGACCATTACCTTGCTGCGAGTTCTGTTATTTGACAGTTTTCTTACAAGGAGGAAATGTTGGCAGGTTCATAGTCCTTCAGTAAACATTACAGCAGCCAAGTTTGCAGTTTAGTGAATAAACTTAAATATATATTTTGAAATCACAAGTATATGCAAGTGGCTGCTATTACTGATGTGTGATGGAACATTTGGCATAAAATTGCCAAAAACGAAAAGTTCCAATAATAGAATAAAAATGTGTTAATGTTCAGACAATATATTTGCATACCTTAAATAATGTATCACTGCATGCAATCTAACTTCAGCTTAAAACCCATTCAGAAATGACCAGAATAGTGCTATAAACAAGACTAGGTCTAAACTTAAGTATTTGGCATTGATTAGGGTAGAAACTCTGTAGCAGTGTAGATCTCCATGTGCAGGTTGGCAACCACTGGGGGTTTTGCTATTAAACTGGTGTTCTGCATAGTCATATCAGAATATTTTGACCATCTTAAACATGCATCTGCTTGGTAACAGTGTTCACTCAATGGTGATCCCCAACACTTTCCTCATTGTTCCTGTGTTCATTATAAAAGTTACCTGGACCACTGTGTAGCACATTTATTACTCTGTATCACTTGCTGATTTCGTTGTACCCCTCAATGTACAAGAAGTCCATTCTTGATACATCTTCACTACAGTGGCACTAGAACATCCCACAGTTCTATGCTACCACCCTTCACCCAGTACCCTATTATCATGCCCGTTTTACATCAGACAAATCGCAATCTTTGCCAATAATTATTGTTTTACATTTTGCTACAACTGACCAGTGTGCTCACTAATTTATACATGCAATAACTCCCGTTATGTGTCATCTGTGAAGCCCAGTCCAAGTTCATTCCAAACCAGAAGTGGTCATATTCTGATATGATTGTGTAGTTGCAGCTTAAGTGACACTTTTGTCCACTTTCTGTGTGACTAAGTGGCATTCGTATTATGCAAATTTAGCATAGTATGCATAAAATATCATACAATTCAAGTAAGCTTAAATGTGAAGTTTTATGACCTTCATTCACTTCAGTGCAGTCAGATCAAATATGCAGTAAATATTTGTATTTCTGTTTTATTAAAAATTATAATCTTAATACAGCTACAATTTGCATGTGCAGTGTTACATACCACTATAGCATAGCTAGTTGTGTTGTATGTGAAGGTGGTGTCAGACCTAACTTGAACTTTTTTGCAATTGTATGTCATGCAATTTTATGCAGTTTTGGCCTGCAAAAATGTGCCTTAATTATTGAATATTTAAGCTTGAAAATTCTCCTGCAAACCTAAACTCTGTCCATAAATTAAGTATACACATATTTATTATGTAGAAATGTATTGATAGGATGGTAATAAACTGTACTGATAGTTATGCAGCCATGAAAACATGTATACATATGAATGCAAACATTGATTCTCATTTTATATTTATATATTATTCCAGTTGTTGCAGAAAATATTCAGTCTGCTCTTCAGTGAAGAGGTTTTTTTATTAACATAAGAAGGTTGCAAATAAGAGCCGTTTGCAGAATTAATAACTGAGCTTCATGCACTGAATAATCTGCAAGGCAATGTATAAGTATGTAGTTTAAGTCCAAACACCTGCTTGTTTTATTTCAGTATGTGCATACTAACGAGTGACCATGTTTTGTTTTGTATCTTTTCTTTTTTATAATTTGTGGTATCATTCAGAGAGAAAGTGGCAATGTAAAGACTTGAAAGTCTAATACTGTCTTTGTCCTTGGGTGAGCTGGATCAGCCTTGGTTTGTTTGCTGACTTGGTTTGTTTTTTGGATTCTGCATTAAATAATGTTTTATCCCTCCATCCAGATGTTGTATTGCCATGAAATTGTAGGGAGCTTTGGCCACATTTTCAAGATGTCTACATATTTCAGTTGTTGAGAAAGTCATTCACAATATTTGAGGTGAAATTATGATGTAAAAAAATGATCATTTCTTTATAATGGGTCCAGGGGTCACATATTTATTACACAAAATGAGCAGCGAACCTACACATCATCTAAATTTTTATGTAAGTAATGGTCATCTAGTGGCAAAAATAATTTTTCTTTTAAGAAAATTTAAGAAATAATATTTTCTTTAAGTCTGCACTTAATTTTTGACCATATCTTCTCTCATAAATATAAAATACAGTGCCTCATCCCAAAAATGTTGAATATTGTGAAAAGGTTTCTTTATAATTTTATAATATATATTATATGAACCATATTGTGTGCCATATTTTCTTCATTACAGTTAAAGTGACATTTCAGGGCTTTTTGTGTTTGTGTTGGTCAGTGTGACTTATAGCTCATGAAAATCAGAAATCCTGAATCTCAGATTAGAATATTTAAGTTTGATTAAATTATTATTCAAACATTCAACATATAAACAAAAAATACTTAAAATATGTCCCTTTATGTCTAATGAACATAAATGACAGTTTACCTTTATGAATTAAATTATGAACACAAACATTTTCCTCAATATTCAGATTGAACTCATTTTTGGAGATGTGATGTCAGACTTCAGGCTGGTGTATTCATGGTTGTTTCATGTGAAGTAGCTTTAGGAGGCATTAAATGCTTCATACATCTTAACCTGTTACCACCGCTTCAAACTGTTATTAGAAAGGCTTATTTGATTGTACTCCTGAAATGCACAGTGTGTCCAGCAGATGGTAGTATTGTATAATGAACAGAAATACATGGATAAGAAATGTCAATTATCAGAAACTGTGGAGGTCTCCTTATGACCTGGATAATAAAGAAAACTTTGATTAATAACTGCCATATGATTTGCTAGAAAGGCAATCAAACCCCCTGTTTGAAGATTTAGCAGACTCTGAAGTGGTGGTGCACTGTTGCTAGACATACTGTGGATATCAAGAACATTGGAGCCACATACAAACACAGACAACTAAACTTAGTTATCTGTCTTAATAATGGCATTGTCAAGTGCACGCTCAGTCAGACCTGATCGCATTCAACAGTTCTACTAAATGACACAGAAGACCGGAAAAGAAGGGAGACCAGCTGCTACCAAATTCTGTCACCACCTTTAATTCTAGCACATAAGCAATCAAAGAGAAGAATATTCAGGATTTTATTATGCCAAAGTATAGCTGTTGGAGGTCTGTCATCAAGCTGACTAATTAACAGACTTTTATGAGTAATGATCAAGCTCCAGCTGTTAAGCACGGCGGTGGATCAATCATGCTTTGGTCTTGTGTTGCAGTCACTGGCACAGGAACTATTTCACAGGTAGGGGGCAGAATGAATTCTTAAATACCAAAAAAAAAAACTTGGCAAACCACAGTGTAGTGAAAACGGGTTGGAAAAAGAGTCTGCAATGAACTACCTCAAGCGGCACAAGCTGAATGTTTTGCCACAGTCCCCAAGCCTAAATGTTATCAAAAATCAACCTCAAAAAGCGTTTGTTTAATATATGCTTTAAACATACAATGAGATGGCACTTTTTAGTAAAATCAGAATATAAACTACAAAAACTGCAATAACATATTTTTAACTTTTTAATCACCACACTGATGTTGAAAATGTTGCATTTCTAGTGACCTCTAGTGGATGTTTTTTTTTAGCTTATCATACCTTTACCGATTGGTAGGGATGGCACAATAACATTAAAAATAAGTTCAATACCTTCTTCCAGAAGATATAGTGACTTAAATGTGCTCTACCAAATGGTTGAGCAAATATTAAAGGGTTAAGAATTTAAGATTTAGTGTTTATGCCTTTTTGGAAAACAACTCGTCTCACCCAGCTAGCAATTTTTGGTTAGTAAAAATTTTTTTAACATTACAAATGTTACAAATTTGGTTCCTAGACCATTCGATCTGTCAAGTTTTCTAGATGTTTCTAGAATGTTATTTAACATTCCAGTAACATTGCTGCAACATTATGAGGAACTCGCATACAGTATGTTAAAATACTGACCCCACGATGAGAAAAACTTCAAAACATGAAATATGGCTTTCAAGTGTTACCAGAAACAATTAATAATAAAAAACGAGATAAATTATATGAAGCAAACCTGACCTGACTTACCTTTACACTGTTTGTGCTGAATATCCTCCAGCTCAAGTGAACTGCCAACACATCCCTCTCTCCCAATCAGATGAGCTGATGTCATGATATTCAGAAACAACAAAAACGACTCGATGTTACTTCAAACAGCATTCCAAAACTTTAATCCAAACCGTTATTACATCACACATTTTTAGAATGTTGCAGGAACATTATTTGTGTAAAATTACAGGGTAACTTTTCTGGATCGTTTTAAAAACATTGAACGTTCAAATAACATTCTCTGTTAGCTGGGCAGCTATTCATCATAATAGCTAACCATTCAGTCATACTTGTAGGTTTGAAGCGTGATTGTTAGTGTCCTCCGAGTTGATGCAACATAGTGTACTGAACCCATATTTACTTGCCATTTATATAGCACTGTTAACTCTACTTGTAATAATATTGATTTAATCTAGACTACAATCTAGGTTTTTATATTCTAGACTTTAGTCTAAGCTAGGATTGTTGAACGTCTGCAGTTCTCACATGAAGAAATGGTCATAGGAAAATTGTGATATTGAAAGTTTTAAGATCGTCTTCAGGCAATAGAAATGTCAGTTTACAGAATCCTAACCTAGTTGAATCATAGCAGGGGATGAATAAGTAGGCCAGCTCAGTCACACTGAATTCATTCAGACATCTGACTCAATTGTGTTTGGAGGAATATTGTCTGTTTTTTACTTCAGGCAAAAGTTACCAAAGATCTGCATTGGGAGACATGATTAAAACTGATTAGTGGTGAAAATGTGTGCAAACACCAGATTATCTAGATCAGTTTTATCAATGTGATTCTAAAAAATACTTGGTCACAGTGCTAATACACTGTATTTCCATATGGATGCATTCAGCTACTTTACATATTTTACACCCATTGCACACATAGTGTGTCTAGTCACTGTACAGCATATAAACATGAAGCTATTAGCACCATACCTAATACCAGGCATTGGCTAGAGGGGTATAAAGCTCCTCAGCATTGAGCTGTGGGGAAGTGGAATTGTGTTCTACACGGACATAAGGAAACTCAATGTAACAGCATCTGTCGCTGTGACTGGCTGCTTCTTTCTGTTTTTGTGGGAAGTGGATTTGGAGCAGGCAATTAAATTTGGTAGTAGTGATAAAAAATAGCTCTCAATTATGACTCCGTTCCCTTCATTCTTACCAAAGAGTAATTCCAAAGAGCTGAATCAATATCAGTCACAGGGCGGAGTGTTCAGAACATTTTATTGTGTTAAACTGAATTGTCGCTGTCAAATATTTTACATCTGTGTCATCTTTGTTAATTTTAATAATATTATAGTGAAAGTGACTAATTGACCACTCTGCTTGCACACACAGAGGGATTTGTGGTGGGCATCCTTATCCACAGTGCCTGGGGACCAACTGGGGGTTAGTTGCAACAACACTTCAATTTGTACACTGTTGTAGTACTTACATGCTAATATAATAATGTTATTAATATGACTTCTTAAAGCCAAATTACTGTAAATTTTCTTCTTGTTTTTCTGCAATCAAACTTTTAAACACTTTTTTTCTACATTAAGCTTTGGATCGTTTTTCTAAGTGATCCAACAGACATTTTGTAAATACTTAAAAATTTAAACAGTGATTTTTCCCTCATAGGAAATGAATGGCAGAATGTTCTGGTGATGATGTCACAGTGATGACCTTTACATTTCAGCTGTCACTTTCTCACACACACACAGCAGACACTCATGTCCCCCCTTCTCTCTCCGTTCCTCCTGTTAACAACCATTTAATAACTGCCTAGCAACTACTTAGCAACACCACATCAACTACATATCAACAGCCTAGTAACCACTTCACAACCACATACTGTAACAACCACTTAGCAACATGCGACAACAGCCTAAGAACCACGTAACAAACACTTAGCAACAAAGCAGCAGCTTAGCAACCACTTATTTACCTCTTAGCAACACCATAGCAACCACCTGTGATACCATAGCAACCACATATCAACAACCTAGGAAGCATTTAGCAACCACATAGTAATTATTAGCTGACTCTAACAAACCAAATTAAAATTATTCACAAACTTTACTTTTCTAGTTCATTTAGCAGAGCACTTCATGTAATAGGTATTAACAGTGCAAATGTTCCTTCATAGGTCAATATTTAAATTCTGGCCTGACCTTAAAATCACCTTCATCTGTAGAGAACTCGGAAGGTGACTGTGACTGATGTTTGATTGACATCTCAGTCTGCTTCTGTGACATTCATCTCGGAGCATTCTTCCACTCGAGCACCCTCCTTCAACAATTAAACACCCATGACACTGAGGTAAAACTGGGCACAGAGGAAGACCATGTGACCATTGTGTACTGATGTTGTAGACTAATGTCTCTCCTTGCTGTGCGTGTGTGATACATTTTCTGCTAGCAAACCCATGTGAAAACATACAAATAAAGGTTTGTGATATCCATTGTCCAAATAAATTATCGCTTTATAGGAGAAGACAAAACCTCCATAAATTAATCTTAACATAAGTCAGTGTAAAGAGGTTTCAAGTCATTTTGGAACTTTTATTATATTAGTCTATTCATCATGAAAAAAAAAAATGTGTGTTTTATATATTTATAGGAGGAGCTGATGAAATGGACGAGTGTGAACTCCAGTGGTTTTAATAATGTACTCATAGGTGTGTGTGTGTATATATATATATATATATATATATATATATATATATATATATATATATATATATATATATAGTCCAAACATATAGTAGTGTACATGCATTGCAGTAAAGAAATGTGCGTAAAATTCTGACGTATTTAACAGGAACCGTGTTAAAGCATAACTAAAATTCTACACAGTGGTAAAAAATAAGAAATGTAAGCTTCATATTCAGGATGTGAACTACCAGCAATATAATGCACACAGTTATCTGCAGTGAACAAAAGAGATTTGAGGCAGCATATCACTGGCAAGGTTAGTACCAAAATACATCTCTGTTATCTTTGTTCATTGGAGTGTCTATTTTGGGTGAATGTGATTCAGTGTAGTGCTTCCTGTGTGTGTGTGTGTGTGTGTGTGTGTGTTAACAGAAGGTCTTAGATCCCTCATTTTGCATGTTTGCCAGATTTACAGTAGGGCTACTGTCTTAAGCTCCAGAGATTCAATGCTGGTTCACATGAGGTGTGATATATAACAATATAGTTATTATAGCAGAATATGCCATCAGTGAGCATATTCCATTTAATCATTTGCAATCATATCATGGTATTTTATTAGATGAAATATTAAAACTAATTTATCGTAATACTTAAACAAAATACATTAGTGTACTAAATATGTATAACAGTATGGTAATGAATGAATATTGCACATAATATATACATGTTGTCCACAATATTTCCAGTCAAATATTTACATCAGTGAAGTTATAAGTGAGGTTATGAGT
>BRDA01009399.1:4341-20550 GCA_036984385.1 Crenuchus spilurus | reverse complement strand
ATATATATATATATATATATATATATATATATATATATATATATATATATATATATATATATATCCTCTCTCTGTCCCTCTGTCTCATTCTCTCTCATTCTTTCTTTCTCTGTCTCTTTCACACACACACACACACACACACACTCACTCTCTCCACTTTTCTCTTCTCTTACTTAAATACTTATTTATCTCTACTTCTATCTCATTCTCTCTAGTTCTCTCCGTCTCTTCTCTCTGTTATTTTCTTACATACTCTTTCTCTCTCTTCCTGTCTCACTCTATACTTCTGTCTCATTCTCTCTTTCTTTCTCTGTGTCTCTTACTGTCTCTCTATCTCTCCTTGTCTCTCTGTCTTGTTTCCTCTTTCCTCTCTCTTCCTCTTTTCTGTAATCTCTCTCTGTCTCTCCACCTCCCTGGTCATCCTCGTTTTCTCTTACACACACACACATTCTCTAAAACTGTGTGGGCTACAGTTTGCCGTCCTGCATAGCAGAGAAGCTAATCAGTTCATAAAGCATTGTTCTGTCTGTCTCCTGAAGCCTTAGCCAGGGAGACTAACTAGAGCAGACTCTGGAGAGTGTTTATGAACCCTGACAAGCTCCAATGCTCTGTTTACTCACCATTCATTATTAGTCTGGCCACAGATCTTAGTACAGTTAGTGAACAATACAGCAACCACACAAATGTACAACTCTGGAACACATGAGAGACCACCGCAAATGGTCAGTTTCTCTGGTTTTATTATTTATTATATTATTTATTATTATTATTATTATTATTATTTTTGTTTGATTCTATAAAGTACTGACAACATTGTTCTGCAATTCCAAATTATTTATTTTTCATTCAGAGTATTTTTTATAAATGGTACATTGTTTTCAGACCCAACAAACAACACAAAGAGTTAATATTCATTTTTAAACACACAATACTAATGTTTTGACATTAGATCTCAAACAGTCTTTCATTACTATTGAGTGACTTTATATTACTCCTAGACTTACATTTCATACATACATACATACACACACATTACACTTATAGCGCCTTTCTAGACACCCAAGGACGCTTTACAATCAACACACTTCATATACACACACTCCGCCGAGAAGCGGCAGCCAGTCGTGCACAGCGTACTCTCAACCGGAAACGACCGTCCACCTGGAGGACTGCATCGAGCACTAGGGGGATCACCCAGAACAGAGTGCCAACCATATCTGGGCAAACATACATACATACATTCATTCATACACACACCAGGGTAATTTTAGAGTATCCAATTCACCTGATCTCCATGTTTTTGGACTGTGGGAGGAAACCGGAGTCCCCGGAGGAAACCCACACAGACACGGGGAGAACATGGAAACTCTGCTCAGATGTGGACTCGAACCCAAGACCTCAGCACTGAGAGGCGAACGTGCTAACCACTAAGCTACCGTGCTGCCCGTTTTTTCAAGTAGTTTGTCTTTGTTTGTTGGTATCAACAAAGTAGCATCTAAGCAGGATGTAAATGCAAACAGAAGAGTCATTATTAATCAAAACAAAGCAAAACTGATCTATTAAACTAAATTAACTAAACAAGACTAAACCATAGCACAACATTCCAGGTTTTGATGCTCAATACCAGACAAGTAACACAGGGAGAGTGTGGTGATAATATAAACACAGAGTAATCAGGACAAGGATAGGTGCAAAACGTGAACATGACAACAATTTAGTCACAGGTGATTACAATCACAAGGGGCGTGACTAGGGTGGGGAACAAGGCGGAGACAAAAGTATAAATGTGGCATGAGCATAAAAATAGAACGTAAACAAAAGCACATGGACACAGGAGACCAGAATCATAAAAAGAGACTAGAACATGACTAAAACCTTACGGCTTGAACACCCTTCTTCTTCCTCTTGATCACATTCCGGAGGTTTTCAGTGAGGTACAGCTCTGGAGACAGGGCTGGTTTTCTAGAGCTGAAAACAGGGTGCAAATTACAGGGGGTATTGCGGGGGTTTAAACCCCCCCCCCCATTTAAGACTTACAATACAAACAATAGTTTGGGGTGCCAAAACATTTAAATATACTTCTTACATATAATGTTAAATACTACAAAAACAATGCAGTATCTATGCCTGAAAGAATACTGTAATACGATTTCAAGCACCTCTACCATGGATCATACCATTCAAGACACTGTAGAGATTGAAAGACTTCAGTTTAGTGAAGCACGCGCCTGCGCTGTACTGGTTTCCATTGACACCCTGAAGAAAAACTTAATTCCCCAATTATCATTGTATAATTCACACCCTGGCTGCAAGTGTGTGCATGTTCATAGTCTAAAAGAGATTTTGCTAATTGCTTTATATTTGTTTACATCCATTGTTAGTGTTCAGAAAGTTGGAGCAGCCGTGGCCTAGTGGTTGTGACCAGGAGGTTGCCAGTTAGATACCCGGGTGGGTCATGACTGAAGTGCCCTGGAGCACCTAACCCTTAACTGCTTCCCGGGCTTTGTGGAAAGGGCTTCCCAATAATTTGTTCACAGCCTAGTGTGTACACTAGTGTGTGTTTAACTGCACAGATGGGTTAAATGCAGTTGTGTGCAATCACATTGGCAAAAACTTGAATCTAATCTATGAATAGCTGTGCCCAAACTTTTGGCTGATGCTATATGTGAAAGGTGCATGTCTAAAAATAGAATATCATTTAATTCAACATATTTTACGTACTTTACACATAAAGTGACATTTCAAGGCTTTTCTGTTGTTGTCTGTAATGTTGATACTGTCTGAATGCTGTTTTCTCCTAATTAAATAATAATAATCTGAGATTCTGGATTTCTGATTTGAGCTATAAGCCAACTGTACAAATAAGAAATGTCACTTTACATGTAATAAATCTAAAACATATGTCAGTTTACCTTTCTGAATTAATTTATGAACAGAAATGGACTTTTTGATGATATCCTCATGTTTTTGAGATGCGCTGTATGAGACTGTGTGTATCAGAGACTGGTTGTAATGAATGTGTTTTGTGTCAGGTACTGGGCTGGATCCGTAATGGTGAGTCTATGCTGACAGCGAGCACGGTGAACGCTGGGTCTCTGTCTGAAGCAGAACAGCTGCAGAGAGAACACGAGCAGTTTCAACTGGCTATTGAGGTAACAGGCAGAGCCACCACATACATTTACATGTGTTTACACATTTTCACCTCATTTGTATCTGCTGCATCTATCTGTTATAGTCAGTTATCATGGTAGGCTGTTCTAATCCACAGTTTGCACACAGGAATCGAATTTGCACAAGTATTTTATTAATAATACTAGTAAAAATGTAGGGTTGTCATGATACAAGAATTTTGATTTCAATACCAAGTTAATATCATAATATTCAAGACCAAATTGATACACAGTAAATCTGCCAGTGTTAAATCAACACTATTAGAGTTAAAATAACACTGAGGGTGTCAAAATGTAACACTCTCAGTGTTAATTTAACTCTAATAGTGTTGATTTAACACTGGCAGATTTACTGTGTACTTGAACTATACAGTTACAAAGCAAAACTACTGCTTATATATATATTTATTTTTTTTTATTTTTATTTTTTTCCCCTCCAATTTTCCCTCAGTGTAGTAGTAGCCAATCAACCCAATCACTTGTAATGTCTCTGACTCTATGTGAAGACTAGCACAGGCCTCCTCAGATGCATGTGAAGTCACCACCACCTCTTATCAAACTGCTGCCAGTGCGCTCAGAGGAAAGTGCAGGATCCCCAGCTCTGATGGACTGGCAGACATATACATGAGCCAACAGACATTACTTAATAGTGATGAGCAGAGAGCAGCATCTACACACCCAGAGAGAGCACGACCAATTTGGCTCTCTCAGACCAAGCCAGCATCATCACCAGGATTCAAACGTGTAGTGTCATAGTGTCAGTGCCTCAATCTGCTGAGCCACTTGAATTCCACCACTGATCACTGCTTTCTTACCTGTGAACAATTACATATAAAATGATATTCACAAACAGTACAATGTGTTGTTTTGAGCTGTGACAACTAAATGTTCACATGGTCTGGAGGTTCGGGATCTGGTCTTGTGATCAGAAGGTTGCCTGCAGTGAAGTGTCACTGCAGTGCTGAGAATGATCCACCACCCAAGTATTACCAAATTGTCCTGTGGGTGTCACCTATACAGGACTACATGACTGTAGACTGACTGCAGCTCAAAGTGGAGCTGATAAAGGTGTAGAAACGAGGTCATTTTAATGTTATGGCTGGTCAGTGTGTACAGTCGCTGTCATAACTTGCCTCGTAAGACAAGCTTAGATGCTCTGAGACATTTCTACAATCAAAGGTGCAAATTAGTATTGGTGGTCATTTACATTTGATCTGTAATACCAACATTAATAAAACAAATGTGTAGAAGTGCGTTAAGCCCAATTAACCATAAGTTCTGTATCTAGAGAAATCTTAACGTTTTGATTCTTCATCACTCAGTAAATATAGGAGGAGCTCAGAGGGCAAGTGAGTTTAATTCAGTCAATTGCTGCACATAATTCAGAGCTAAGGACAGTGTGTTTAAATCAGATGTGTGGGAGCTTAAGAGCAAATCTGAGTATATGCCAAATCTCTGCCACAGCACCAGTCCAATCAGGGTTGAAGTGATGCAGTGCTGTGAGTTCATATTTTTAAATCAAAATAAATTCACTTTTCTGTTTGTTTGCACACGTCCAAAAATGGCTATTCATTTCCTGTGTAAGGTCAGGAGACTGATGGATTGAATTACAGTGGTAACCCTACTTACGAGCATCCCTACTAACGAGTATTCCAGGTAACGAGTCGAGATCTCTGAATATTTTTGTTCCAGGTAACGAGCAAAATTCGAAGTAACGAGTAGCGTAAATTAGTTCAAGTATGCCAACTGCTAGAAGAAGAGTTCAGTCATTACCTTTGACCGCTGTTCAGTGAAAGTGACAGTGCTAGTGAAAGCGACACAAAGAAAGCAAAAGGTAGTGAACAAGAAAGTTAGATACATTTTACTTTTACTTTTCATATGATAAGTGTAACCGTGCCATACATGTACGCCCGTCCTCCTGTCCTCCTTAGCCACCAGCCTACACGAGTGTCGTCGTCGTCTTGTTTATGTTTTAAAAAACCCATATAAACACATTATTTAGCATATTAAAGTATACTGTATATTGGCCGGCTGACACGGATTAATCAGTTTTACATGTATTCTTATGGGGAAAATGCATCCAGCTAACAAGCAAACCAGCTAACGAGCTCGGCTCCTGCACGGATTAAACTCGTAAGTAGGGATACCACTGTATATAAAGCTAAAAAATACCAAGAATGAAGTACTACAGAACCTGCAACCCCATTTCCAAAACAAGATGGGATGCTGTACAAAATATAAATAGAATTCAGTGATTTGCAAGCATTTAAGCCCTGTATTTAGCTGAAAATAGCACAAAGATGACATATCAGATGTTGAAAGTGAGAATCTTTACTAGATATATAAAAATGTGCACATTTTGAATATGATGCCAGCAACAGGTTGTTGCAAATGTTGCTGCATTATAGAGCGGCATGGACAGAAACCTGTGCAACAGCATGCTGTCGCTATAGTGTGAGGTTTTTCGTTTCTTTTGAGCGTTATCAACAAGAAACAAAGCCAGAATGAATAATGAATGTGTTGGTGAGTGAAGAACGGATGGGTGGGTGCTTTGTTTTCATGAAATTAGCGACAAGTTACGTGGGCACACGGACAAAAACCAGGCAGATGAACAATAACTGGGACAAAATTTCCCTGAAAAAAGTTGACAATAAACAAATTGTGCGATAATCAGTGCAAACAATAACTAAGATTGCACTGTATTTAAATTAAATATTTTTTTATAAAGTTTTATAAACAATAAATAAAGTTTAATTGTTTGCACATCACTGTGTTCTGTTTCTACTTATATTTTTCACAGCAAAAAAAAATCAAGTGCTTGTCCTTGGGTTAAAGCTGTTGGTTGTTGACTTGCATCTGAAAGTAGTAAACTATCCAGTAAATGAGATGCTCCAGCTAAACAAGGAAGTAACCTGCTGAATTCATAAAGCAGTGCTCTCTCTAAAAGTGAAGTAGAGCTTTATCAGTAATTGAATTGCCCTTGAAGGGGACGTTTCACAGATTGTGGCTTTAATTGCCTCTCCCAAGGACAGCAAGTTACACAGCAGCCAGATTCATCGCAATTCAAGCAACCAGCAAGATCGAAAGATAAAAAAGTCCTCTCCAAAAGACACTCCAGAATAAATTACTCACATCTCACATGTTGGGTAGGAACTACAACTTTTAAAAATGACCAAACATACATGATAAACATACAAGCTCAAAAGACCTACCCCACCAGGCATCAGGGCCCTAGGAGAGATTAGTCCATAAACAACCTCAATAAACACTATTAATCACTAGAATAGGAGATATTAGTCCATAAACAACCTCAATAAACACTATTAATCACTAGAATAGGAGATATTAGTCTATAAACAACCACAATAAACACTATTAATCACTAGAAAAGGAGATATTAGTCCATAAACAACCTCAATAAACACTATTAATCTCTAGAATATGAGAGATTAGTCCATAAACAACCTCAATAAACACTATTAATCACTAGAATATGAGATATTAGTCCATAAACATCCTCAATAAAAACTATTAATCACTAGAATAGGAGATATTAGTCCATAAACTACCTCAATAAACACTATTAATCACTACAATATGAGATATTAGTCCATAAACGACCTCAATAAACACTATTAATCACTAGAATAGGAGATATTAGTCTATAAACTACCTCAATAAACACTATTAATCACTAGAATAGGAGATATTAGTCCATAAACAACCTCAATAAACACTATTAATCACTAGAATAGGAGATATTAGTCAATAAACAACCTCACTAAACACTATTAATCACTAGAACAGGAGATATTAGTCAATAAACAACCTCAATAAACACTGTTAATCACTAGAATAAGAGATATGAGTCCATAAACAACCTCAATAAAATCTTTTAATCACTAGAATAGGAGATATTAGTCCATAAACAACCTCAATAAACACTATTAATCACTAGAATATGAGATATTAGTCCATAAGCAACGTCAATAAACACTATTAATCACTAGAATAGGAGATATTAGTCAATAAACAACCTCACTAAACACTATTAATCACTAGAATAGGAGATATTAGTCAATAAACAACCTCAATAAACACTATTAATCACTAGAACAGGAGATATTAGTCCATAAACAACCTCAATAAACACTATTAATCACTAGAATATGAGATATTAGTCCATAAATAATCTCAATAAACACTATTAGTCACATAGATTCTGCACATTTCTGTTGGTGTAATTGGTATAAACTACAGTTTGTTTTTGTAAAAGCTAAAGTTTGTCTTGTTCAGGTTTAGTGAAGTAAGTTTTCGCATGAATGACGCTCAAAGCACATATCCACCATATTCCTATGTCCCATGATGCACAAAATATGTGCTAATCTTCTAGTGGAGAGTAAAATGCTGTACTAAAGCCTAAAAGCTTACTGTCAACAACTTGAGTGAGGGCACTGACCTACTTCACCCTTCTTCCATAGAAGACTGAGTATCTGGAGCAACTGTGACCCCAAACCTTTGAGCAAATTATGAAACCAACAAAGCAAAAACATGTTGTAGTGACGTGCAGTTAGACTTCTAAGTTCTAAGTAATCTTCAACTTGCAGTGTAGTAAATATTGATTAATGCTAAACATTGTACAATGTTCTGATTATCTCCTGCATCCTCCACAGTCTCTGCTCCATGCAGACTCTTTGCAGCGAACCCACCAGAGTGCCCTGCAGCTGCAGCAGAGGGCAGAGATGATGCTGCAGGCTGGACATTATGACCCTGATGCTGTGAGGGCCTGTGCTGAGACAGTGGCCCTCCACTGGCAGACGCTTATGCTGAAGATGGAGGATAGACTCAAGCTGGTCAATGCCTCTGTGGCCTTCTATAAAACCTCTGAACAGGTACGTTGTGTTGATCTGCTTTATTGCAATGTCGCCCTCTGCTGGAATGAAGGAGGAATTGTTCAATATAATAGACACAATGTGTAATATAAAATGTGCAAAATTACATTTTGTAAACTATAATTGTGGTTAGAATTGTATAGGAAGCACTTTCATTTTGCTTGATAGTGGCTTGATTTTTTTTAATGGAATGTATCTTTTTCTAATATATATCAGCATGTCATACAGACTAGTGCATCTCAAGAAATTAGAATATGAAAAAAAAGTTTGTGTTCATAATTTAATTGAAAAAGGTCAACTATCATATATTTTTTATTCATTACAAAAAGTGATATATTTGTAGACTTTGTACTGTTGATGGAAATGAAATTATTAATTATTAAATTATTAGAATATTTCATTTCAAGTTTGAGTAAATTATTACTCAAACATTATCAGCATTAAAACAAAAAAGGCTTGAAAAATGTCACTTTACTGAATATAAAATATATAATATCATATTGTGATGTTCACCCAGCGATGGACTGGCACCCTGCCCTGCGCCCAGTGAGGGGGTAGGGGACTAACCACGGACCTGATAAAGATTATGTGGGTGTGATAATGGATGGACGTGACACATATTTTTGTCATTTTTCATTTTCTGACATATTCAGAAAGTGTCTGTCGCTCTTAACACTGCGTGTGAATTTCATGATGACTAGATAAAAGGAAATGTCCCAAAATGACTTAGAAATACATCTGGTTCCACTGACTTCCATTAAAAGCAAAGCAGGTTTTTTGTGCCTCCTGTAAAGTTGTTGTTTTGGAGGAAATCTGTTTTTGCAAACAAAGTTTCCAAATAATGAGCACCAACGAATCTTTTCTCAGTATTCTAATTTTAGACTTTTTCTGTCAGAAATATTACTAAACACACACACACACACACACACAGACACACACAAAACACACACACACACAGACACACACAAAACACACACACACAGAGACACACACACACACACACAGAGACACACAGAGACACACACACACACACACACAAACACACACACACACACACACACACACACAAAACACTTACTACGTATTTGTCAGTGTCACACCTGTGTGTGTAATGTGTCCAGGTGTGTAATGTGCTGGAGAGTCTAGAGCAGGAGTACAGGAGGGAGGAAGACTGGTGTGGGGCGCATGACAAGCTTGGCTCTGGAGCCGACACAGACCACGTGGCTCCCCTCATCAACAAACACCTGGAGCAGAAAGAGGCCTTCCTCAAGGTTAAACACACACTAACATTTACTCACACACACCGTACTTACACACGGCACTAATCCAGATACAGCTGCCTCTGCAAATACCTCTTAAAATTCACTGCTGTCAGTAATGTTTCTACAGCACAGTACAGTCAGCCCTCGAGCACAGCTTAGATCACTGAGAACACTCTTATAAAGGAAGGACCTACTGGACTCAAGGGCCTGTGAAAGGAAAGTAATGAGTGTTTTGTTTAAATCTTGTCCTGTCTGAGTCTCCACTGGATCGTCAGACCTATAAATGAAATAAATGTGTCCCAAAAGTTTTGTCCATATACAGGTGCATCTAAAAAAATTGAAAATCATTGCAAGTTAATTTATTTCAGTAATTCAGTTCAAAAAGTGAAACTAATATATTATAAACATTCATTACACACAGACTGTCTATTTCAAGTGATTTCTTTTAATGATGATGATTATGACCGACAGCCAATGAAAACCCAAAAGTCAGAATCTCAAACGTTAGAATATTATATAAGACCAATAAAAAAAGATGTAAATAGACTCTGTTGGGTTTAGGTCAGGTGAGTTTACTGCCCAGCACAGTGATACTGTGGGTATTAAACCAGGTGTTGGTACTTTTGGCAGTGTGGGCAGTGCCAAGTCCTGCTGGATAAATTAAATCTCCATAAAGCTTGTCAGCAGATGGAAGCATGAAGTGCTCTAAAATGTCCTGGTAGACACTGTGCTGACTTTGGACTTGATATAACACAGTGGACCAACACCAGCAGAGAACATGGCTCCTCAAACCATCACTGATGGTGTAAACTTCACACTAGACCTCAAGCAGCGTGGATTTTAGCTTCTCCTCTCTTCCTCCAGACTCTGGGACCTGGATTTCCAAATGCAATGCAAAATGTACTTTCAGTGAGATGCATATTTCATTTATCTAGCAGGACTTGGCACTGCCCACACTGCCAATAGTACCAACACCTGGTTTAATATCCACAGTATCACTGTGCTGGGCAGTAAACTCACCTGACCTAAACCCAACAATGCAGACGAGTTGAAGGCCGCAATCAAAGAAACCTGGGCTTCCATACCAGCTCAACAGTGCCACAGTCTGATCACCTCCATGCCACCTCAACAGTGCCACAGGCTGATCACCTCCATGCCACCTCAACAGTGCCACAGGCTGATCACCTCCAAACCACCTCAACAGTGCCACAGACTGATCACCTCCATACCACCTCAACAGTGCCACAGGCTGATCACCTCCATACCACCTCAACAGTGCCACAGGCTGATCACCTCCAAACCACCTCAACAATGCCACAGACTGATCACCTCCATGCCACCTCAACAGTGCCACAGGCTGATCACCTCCATACCACCTCAACAGTGCCACAGACTGATCACCTCCATGCCACCTCAACAGTGCCACAGACTGATCACCTCCATACCACCTCAACAGTGCCACAGACTGATCACCTCCATGCCACGCAGCACTGATGCAGTAATTCATGCAAAAGGAGCTCTGATCAAGTACTGAGTGTATATACTGTACATACTGTCCAGTAGAACAACATTTATGTATTAAACATCATGTTTTAAATTGGTCTTATATAATATTCTAATGTTTTGAGATTCAGACTTCTGGGTTTTCATTGGCTGTCGACCAAAATCATCAACATTAAAAGAAATAAACACTGAAATAGACAGTCTGTGTGTAATGAATCTATATAATATGAGTTTCACTTTTTAAACCGAATTACTGACATAAATTAACTTTTCAATGATATTCTAATTTAGTGAGATGCTCTTGTATTGTGTATTGATTTTGTGAGGCAACCATCAAAACAGTACACTACACTGGGCTAAAAGTGCTTGTCTGTGGTTGTGTATACTGGGTCTTGGTACCTCAGTAAGAGCTGTTAAGTGGATAGTCAGAGCAGTGCCAGAAATGTCACCGCTGTAGGTAGTTGCACTGCAAATAGAAGGTAACTGAATGGTAGCACATCACTCCCATGATGAGAAGAATAAAGTATACGGGGATCTTCTAACATGCATGATTCTCCTGTGTTTATAGAGTTGCATTGACGTCACATCCTGCATTTGGTTCTTGCTGTGTTCATATAAACAGCAATAGAGGTTGCTTAGAACAGACCAATGTTGTTCTGTTTATGGGGTCTCTGATGCAAACTATTGTTCTAAGTGCAGCATTCTTAATCGAATGGACCTTATTAACAGATAAATCACACTAGGGTTCTTTTAGTTGGACCAAAGCTGACACATCTGAACCCACCCTATGTCTACTTGATATCTAGGATTCTGTTTTCTGAAGATTGTTCTTTTTATGCAGGCTTGTACTCTAGCCAGACGGAATGCTGAGGTCTTTTTGAAGTACATCCACCGCAATAATGTCAGCATGCCAGGGGTCACCAGCCACAACCGTGCTCCTGAGACACAGGTCAAAGGTCAGAAGACTTGTTAGAAGTATTGCAAAATAGAAGTACAATCATTTTTCTGCTTTTCTTCGTATTCTGTTATGTATATGTTTATATTCCACAATTATGTAAGTGCATTAGCCATTGCATTTGGAGAAAGAAACATTTGGAGAAAGAGACAAGGCTGCCATTTGTCAACATATCTATTCAACCTGGCCATTGGACATATCATGAGAGAATCAGGACTGGAAGAAAATGATTGAGGATTCAAGACTAGTGGAAGAAACATCAGCAGCTTTCATTGTGACACAACATGCTTAGCAGGACATCAGGAACACATGAAGACCCTTATATGGAAGATATAGAACAGAGTAAAAAGGTAGAAATTCAGCTCAATATGAAGAAGACAAAAGTCATGACAACTGGAAAGATCACTTTAGCGCTGATGGAGAAAATATTGAAGTGGTAAACAACTTTTGCCAGTTTGGATCAACTAGTAGCAAAAATGGATCCAGCAGTCACATATAACCTTTAACATAAAAGAACTGGACAAGATTTCTAAATATAACAATTAATCTCTTCATAAAGATCAGAACTGTCCAGACTGTGATCTTCTCTGTGTTTTTATTGGTATTAAAGCTGGACAATAAAAATAGGACAGAAACAATATTGTTGCTTTTGAATTTTGGTGCTGGAGAAGTCTTTTGGGCCCTTAACAAAATCAAGTCTCATCTTTCAGTAGAAGCCCTGATGACCAAATAAAAGATGTTATTATTTTGGACATATTATGGTAAGAACCAGTTCACTTGAAAAGACAGTAATGCTGGGAACAGTTGATGGTAAACAAGGAAGAGATGGATGGATACAATCAGAAGAATCATGAATGAGCCATTAAAAAAAAGCATGAAGACCCAAACAGAAGATGGGATGTTGTGGAGAAACAATCTGTTATGGTCACCAGTAGTCAGAATTGGCTTGGGGGCATTAATAGCTAGTAAAATATTAAATTGCACATTTTATGTGGATTTTGTACTGACAGCCTGGAGCAGTTTTCTGCTACTGGTTTCAGAATTTCTCCACTTATTTCAGTGAACGAGAGAGAGAACTAATTGTAATACTGTTGTTTAAATATTGGTTTGGATTGAATGGCTGTGCAGCATTTTAATGTATTTTAATGTGCATTTGTGTGTTGTGGTAGCCATCCTGAGCGAACTGCTCCAGAGAGAAAATCGTGTCCTGCATTTTTGGACTATGAAGAAAAGGCGCTTGGACCAGTGCCAGCAGTATGTGCTGTTTGAACGCCATGCCAAGCAGGTGAGGGTGGAATTGTTGCCACCTTAAAGAAGCTTCCTGAATGTTTTGCTTGATTCATGCTGCATTTACATTTTTGCATAATTTTGCATAAACAAATCAAAAATGACTGCCGTGAACTTTTGAACACTAGACTGGCCTATTCCTGACTTTAGAAAATATGTGCTGTAATTACGATGTTTACACATCAAGTTTAACATAAGGATTAAAACATATATTTATGTTATTTTTCATTATTTTAATTTTTTTATTGGTTGACATTTCAATAGTTTTCTCATGGACACAGTAATACATAAGCATCATAAACAACTGTTTGTGATAGTTATCTAAGATGAGGTTTTGCTCTTCATTGTTTAAGTTCATAAATCTCTTTTTTGATTAATTCTGCTCTAAACGTAGACTTTGCAAAAACCTATTTTTCTGATATATTGTGAAAAACACTTTAAAGTTTCTAAAGTTTAACAAAGACGAGATGACACTGTGTTTTCCTCAGCCACTAACCCTACATTGAATATTTATGAGATGAGTGCTCCTTGTGCACCTATGGTTGAAAAAATATGACCAAAGTGCCCTCTAGAAGGACAAAAAGTGCCCTGTTAGCCGCCCTTTACATGTGAAAAAAGTATTGAGTGGGCCCCTTTTTGTGACACATTATGATGTTGTGCCCTCTACAACAGAAAGACTGATAATCTGTCTTAATGAGTCCCCTTATTTGGTTGACTTTCCAATAGAAAAGGCCACATTAAATATCCTCTATTGCACCCCTACTAGACAGTGTCCCAAAGCCCTTTTCAGTAGAGAAAATGTGATGCAGTGCTATATAGGGTTCTCCTACAAAAATACCATGGTACTACCATCATACCAGTATCCAAAAAACATTTTTCTGTAAAACTGTACTAAAGGAAACAATGAACTAGTATGATGGAAGTAACATGGTCCTTTTTTTGTAAGTGAAGAATAAACAGGCACATGAAAAGGATGTTAGGAGGTAATAGGAATCTCTTGTATTCTCAGGCACTGGACTGGTTGCAGGAAACTGGTGAGCAGTACTTGTCCACACATACATCTCCAGGTGAAACCACCGAGAAAACTCAGGAACTGCTTAAAGACTACGAGGAATTCCGTGTCTCTGCTAAGGCATGTCAACAATGCCATGAAAAACATCTCCATCAAGATGGCAGTATTTTAGATATGAGTGCATTTTTAAAAATGCTTCTACATTTGTAGAACTTCTATTGATTATATATGTTCATGCTTATGTTACATTTCTGCAGCATTTTAATAGACATTCAAAGCTATTTGACATTTGACACTGACATTAGCGAGTCAAGTCAGTTTTTGACGATGGAGATGATCTGGCTCTCATAGACCTGTAAGTTTTTCTTTAAGAAGTCCTCCTATTCTGCACTCATTACCTGTATTAATTGCACCTGTTTGAACTTGTTACCTGTATAAAAAAGACACCTGTCCCAGCCATGACCCCTCTTCAGTGCTCTTACTGAGGGATGGAGGTTGTTGGCCAAAAATTTGTGATACATGACCCCATCCATCCTCTCTGCAATACGGTGCAGTTGTCCTTGTTCTTCCTCCAAACACGGCGAGTGAAGTTGATATAAAAAAGCTCATCTGACCCCATGACCTTCTCCATGATCATCCAGATTGTCATTGGCGAACATCAAACGCGCCTGAACATGTGCCTTCTTGAGCAGGGGGACCTTGCGGTCACTGCAGGATTTTAATCCATTACAGCGTAATGTGTTACCAATGGTTTTCTTGGTGATTGTGGTCCCAGCTGCCTTAAGATCATTAATAATTGTCATGTCATGTCATACGCCGTCATCGCTTCGCGATGGTAGGCTGCACAGACGAGTCACTTCTCTCCAACGCCATCTGTCTCTGGTTGCTTGTAGCAGGCTAGCACCTGATAATCCAGTCCACGTCTTGATGTTCACAGTGGGTACCGCGGACCTTTTTATCCTGGGCGACGTCCGAGCCAGTATGAAAATTCTTAGTTTTTGATTTTTTTTGCTCTGTGGGATAAATAGACTGACTAAGCATCCCAATCTCTTGTCAGCCCTGCAGTTGACTCGATGTTGTGCTAAGTTGCATCTAGCATACACCTCATCATAAAAATCAACATCCTGTGTTATTAGCAGTAAAGCAACATAACACTTAAAGCTGTAAGAACCGTGCTGTAGCCCACAGTTACAGGTCCCGTTGGATGGGGAGTGTGATGGCTCTTTGTCTGGAACCTCCTCTTCGACCTTACCATCAAGGGTGGCCCTACCAGGAGCATAGCTCCAGATGGTATCGCTCTTAGATTCAAAGGTTCTCTCAAGCTTCTCCACCACGGCAAGGTAGCGATCTCAGGAGAAGTTAATAATTTTCCCCTGTATAGTTTTAGGCTGATTTCTCATGTTCCTCACAATTAAGGATACCCCACAAGGTGAGATTTTGCATGGAGCCCCAGATTGAAGTCGATTGACAGTCATTTTGTATTTCTTCCATTTTCTTACATTGGCACCAACAGTTGTCTCCTCACCCAGCGTCTTACTTATGGTTTTGTAGCCCATTCCAGCCTTGTGCAGGTCTGTGATCTTGTCCCTGACATCCTTAGAAAGCTCTTTGGTCTTGCCCATGTTGGAAAGGTTAGAGTCTGATTGATTAATTGAGTCTGTGGACAGGTTTTTTTTTATACAGGTGACAATTTAAGACAGCTGTCTTTGATGCAGGTAACGAGTTGATTAAAAGCATCTAACTGGTCTGTAGGAGCCAGAACTCTTAATGCTTGGTAGGGGATCAAATACTTAAATAATCTCTCTGCAAAATGCAAATAAATGTACCTGTATATATTTTATACAATGTAATTATCTGTATTTTCTTTTTGATATTCTATCTCTCACTGTTAAAATAAACCCTTAAAATTATAGACTGTTCATATCTTTGTCAGTGGGCAAACTTACAAAATCAGCAAGGGATCAAATAATTATTTCCTCCACTGTAGTTTATGAGTGGCAATTGGCAGTGGAAATTGGGGAAGAAATTGGCTAAAACTCCCATTTTTGAAAGGCTCAAATCTACACAGTAGCATAATGGCTTCATCAGTCAGGTGTTCCAAAAGCTTAAATTTGACTGTCAGAAATAT
>BRDA01009397.1:62976-80907 GCA_036984385.1 Crenuchus spilurus | reverse complement strand
GTCCAGATCTTTCACCTATAGAGAACATTTGGTGCATCATAAAAAGGAAGGTGCGACAAAGAAGGCCCAAGACGATTGAACAGTTAGAGGCCTGTGTTAGACATGAATGGGAGAGCATTCCTACACAGTAAATCTGCCAGTGTTAAATCAACACTATTAGAGTTAATTTAACACTTGGAGTGTAACATTGACACTTTGTGTTAATTTAACTCTAATAGTGTTGATTTAACACTGGCAGATTTACTGTGTATTTCTAAACTTGAGATGTCTGTTGAGTGTTGTAAGAAGAAGGGGGGATGCCACACAGTGGTAAAAGTGGCCTTGTCCCAACTTTTTTGGGATTTTTTGATGCCATGAAATTTTTAAACATATTTTTTCCCTTAAAATGATACATTCTCTCAGTTTAAACTTTTGATCTGTGATTTGTGTTCTATTCTGAATAAAATATTAGATGTTGGCACCTCCACATCATTGCATTCAGTTTTTATTCACAATTTGTTTAGTGTCCCAACGTTTTTGGAATCCGGTTTGTACTTACAGTAGCCGTTAGAAAGTGGTTGCTGCTTTGTTTTGGGTCCATATATATATTATATTACATGCCTCTGAATGAGATGAACTATCCAAGTAAAGCAAGCAAAGGGCCCATATCATTACAAAGCTAATTCTCCTTGGTTTTGAACATAAAACACTTGGATGTAGTATGTAAATATTGCTTACAAAGATTCAAAATCCTTGAATTCATACGATCCACGAAACTAAGCTGCAAAAACAGTCCATTTCAAATTACCAGTTTTTGTGAAGTCACAGAAGTCAATGCATATTTCTGTCTATAGGGATGAGTTTATCCTCGCCCCTCACAGTGTTTCAGCCTGAACTGTTTTTACAATTAACCAAAATACAGGGCAGTCAGTACAGAGATCATGTATACCTACCAGTGTTAAAAGCAGTAACAAAAATGGTCGGTTTATTCTTACACAATTAAAAAGAGGTTGAGTAAAAGTCATGAAAACATGAATTATGACCACTTTTAGTACATAAAACCCCAAAAACACTATAAGTGCTGCTCAGGGAAAAACAACATAGCAGAAAATATGTAGGCTATGGGCCATTTAAAGGAAATGAAACTCCCATAATTGTTTTAATTGGTCTCCTGTTTATGTGTGGAAGGTAATCTTATGTAAGAATCTGGAAAGCATTTTTTTGTCCATGTTTCTCTGTAGAATGTCTGTTATAGCAGTGAGAATGCACTGTAGAACCTCAGAGTCCATCTGGAAATAACAAACCGTGACAATCAAATAACAGCAGATGATGCAATTGCTTAGAAAAAAGTTTGCTCTGTGGCTACATGCTGAAGCAGCTCTATCTAAACTGTCCTGCAAGTATCTTCCTCAGTCTTGGCAACTCTCCTCTTGAGTTTCACAATTAGATTCAATTTCACTGTGAAAGTGAGGACAATCTGTCTGAATGTTAGATGCACCATATGTGATGGAATAATGCAGAAACACATACAGTATGTTGGTATTTGACTAAAAGGACTCTTTGTACATCATGGCTCTATTTTTCCAAGGAATATCATCACCACAAACCTTAATTACAGCATCTACTCAGATTGCATAAATGATCCATATCCTACATTATATACAATATCAAAGCAATCATATTCATAATCAATTCTTTCTTACATTACCTTTCTCTAACTTCACTTTATTCATTAGAATTATTGATCTGCCTTTAATACTAATCTAGTAGTGCATCACCAAAAATGAGAATATCATAAAAAGTGAATTTGTGTTCACAGTTTAACTAAAAAACTAAACTGTCATAAGTTGAATGAACAACCAAACAAACAGCTTGGAATATCACTTTACATGTAATTGATATACTTTTACATTTTAGAATTAAATTAGGAACAAAAATCTACTTTTTCTCAGTATTTGCAATTTTGCTGTATCTTCTGTTTTTCTGCCCTGTATTTTAAAAATCAATCCTGGTTGAAATGCTTTTTATAACTTCAGCAAAAGGCTGAACATATTGATATATGCAAATTTGTTGTTGTTCATGAACTCACAAAAACAATAAATTAAAAATGGGTTTTGAAAATTTTGAAAACATTTTAAATAAATGTTACTTTTTTTATTTCAAATGGTATATTTATTTTAAAATGTTTTGTACATCATAATATATGGACACTATGAACTTCAGAATGAATAGTAAATAGAAAATATGACAATTTTTACATGCCACAGAAAAGTCTTTTTATTGGGTTTGGCTTCCTCTGAGCCCCAGCATTTAGAAGAATTTTCTTGCCTACTTATATTTTTATCAGTAAATGCCCTAAATTCATTTTTTTCCACATTTGTGCAATTTTTAGTTTAATTACCAATGTGTAGGTATTGATGAAAAAATTGAAACAGGACACAAACATGGAGATTAATGTTTGTTTACACTCTTATGCATACTTAAAAAATATTTTTAGCAGAATTCTTATTAAAGATACAGAGATTGTTTCCAAGGTATATCTGAAATGGAAAGTTCTGCCAAGTTAGCTGAGACATTAATAAAAAAACACACATTTCAAAGAGAACAAAAAAAAAAGTTTTTGTTTCTTGAGATTTGATTTTGAAGTTCAAAGAACACAAACTCTGTCATTTAAAAAATTGTCCTACAATCATACTTTGTATATCAAATGAAGAAGTCCCTGGCCACGCCGCATAGTCTTCCATAGTGTTTTCTCTTCATAGTTTTGTTTTGTTTCACAGTCAACATTTGTAATAAAGCCTGTATGTTTATGGGATTCCACTGTATCCTCTCCTCCTGCTATCCACAGCCTTGTTGACAGTAACTCTATGATCGTATTTGCAAAAATATAGACTATTTAAATTTTTATCTGAATTGTATGTGATGCATCTGCACAAAATAGTCTAAGTTGGTGAAGTGAAATTAGAATTATGAGAAAAATACATACATACATATACAGTGGAGAAAAAAAGTATTTGGTCATCCACTGATTGTGCAAGTTCTCCTACTTAGAAAGACGAGAGAGCTCTGTAATTTTCATCATAGGTACACTTCAACTGTGAAAGACAAATGAGAGAAAAAAAATCCAGGAAATCACATTGTAGGATTTTTAAAGAATTTATTTGTAAATTATGGTGGAAAATAAGTATTTGGTCAATAACAAAAGTTCAACTCAATACTTTGTAACATGGCGATGACAGAGGTTAAACATTTCCTGTAAGTGTTCACCAGGTTTGCACACACTGTAGCTGGTGTTTTGTCTCATTCCTCCATGCAAATCTCCTCTACAGCAGTGATGTTTTGGGGCTGTTGCTGGGCAACACGAACTTTCAGCTCCCTCCACAAATTTCCTAGGCCACTCCAGGACCTTTACGGAGCCACTCCTTCACTGCCTGAGCAGTGTATTTGGGATAATTTTCATGCTGGAAGGCCCAGCCACGTTTCTTGTTCAATGCTCTTACAGATGGAAGGAGGTTTTGGCTTACAATCTCATGATACATGGCCCCGGTCATTCTTCCCTTAACACAGATCAGTCGTGCTGTCCTCTTTGCAGAAAAACAGCCCCAAAGCATAATGTTTCCACCCCCATGCTTAACAGTAGGTATGGTGTTCTTGGGATGCAACTCAGCATTCTTTTTCAGAATCCTCCTTACCCCATGAAGTGAGATCTTGCATGGAGCCCCAGACAGTCATCTTGTGTTTCTTCCAGTTTCTAATAATTGTGCCAACAGTTGTTGCCTTCTCACCAAGCTGCTTTTCCACCATAATTTAGAAATAAATTTTAAAAATCCTACAATGTGATTTCCTGATTTTTTTTTTCTTCTCATTTGTCTCTCATAGTTGAAGTGTACCTAACTTGCACAATCAGTGGCTGACCAAATACTTTTCCCCCCACTGTTTATGTATGTATGTATGTATGTATGTATGTATGTATGTATGTATGTATGTATGTATGTGAAATATGTACATATATATTCACCCCCTTTGCTATGAAGCCCCTAAAACATTCTGGTGCAAACAATTACCTTCAGAAGTCACATAATAAGTGAAATGAAGTTCATCTGTGTGCAATCTAAGTGTCATGTGATCTGTCAGCATATACACACCTTTTCTGAAAGGCCCCAGAGGCTGCAACACCATTAAGCAAGAAACACCACTAACCAAACAACACCATGAAGCCCAAGGAGATCTCCAAAATAGTCAGGGACAAAGCTGTTGAGAAGTACAAGTCAGGGTTGGGAAAAAATAAATCAAAATCTCTGATGATTCCCCAGAGCACCACCAAAACCATTATCATCAAATGGCTTGTTCTGAGTTTGCCAAAAGGCATACGGGAGACTCCGCAAATGTATGGAGGAAGGTGCTCTGATCAGATAAGACCAAAACTTTTCAGCCACCAAGGAAAATGCTATGTATGGTGCAAAACCAACACATCACCCCAAGAACACCATCCCCACAATGAAACAAGGTGGTGGCAGCATCACGCTGTAGGGATATTTTTCTCCAACAGGGATTGGGAAACTGGTCCAAGTCCAGGGGAAAATGGGTGGTGCTAAATACAGGGATATTCTTGAGCAAAACCTGTTTTGGTCTGTTAGTGATTTGAGACTGGGACTGAAGTTCACCTTCCAACAGGACATTGAACCAAAACGTACTGCCAAAGCAACACTCGAATGTATTGGAATGACCTAGTCAAAGCCCAGACCTTAATTCAACTGAGAATCTGTGGTCAGACTTGAATATTGCTGTTTACCAGTAGAAACCATTTAACTTGAAGGGGCTGGAGCAGTTTAGCCTGGAGGAATGGGTAAAAATCCCAGTGGTAAGATGTGGCAAGCTCATAGAGATTTATCCAAAGCGACTTGCGGCTGTAATTGCTGCAAAAGGTGGCTCTCCAAGTACTGACTTTAGGGGGGTGAATAGTTATGCACATTGAACTTTTCTGTAATTTTACAGAAATTTGTTTGCTTTCACAATAACAATAAAATCAGATGTTCAAGGTTGTAGGTATGTTCTGTAAAGGAAATGATGCTAACCCTCAAAAAAATCTATTTTAATTTCAGGTTGTGTGATAGCAAAACACAAAGTGCCAAAGGGGGTGAAAACTTTCGCAAGGCACTGTATGCTTGTATAACAGTTACATCAACTGGAACAAATGATCTAAGTCATGAAAACTATTGACCCATATACACTGATGAGCCAGATCAATACACTATTATGCTTAAAATTGCTGTGGCATGAAGTCTACAAGACCTCTGAAGGTGCTCTGTTATACCTGGTACAAAGATGGTAACAGCAGATCCTTTTGTTGCACTTTGGGGTGGAGCTGTCACAGATCTAACTTATTGTTTAGATATATTGTGTCAGTAAGCACTGACTACTGTTGACCAGGTCCAACCCACAAGCCTTGCCCAATTGTCTACACATAATGATGTAATCTTTTGTCAGAGTTGCTCAAGAGTTGTCCATTTCTCTTACATCATTCATGTCAACCAACAGAACCGACTGTTCTCTTAGCATTGAATAAATCCCAGATCTTGACATAATCAATGTTATGTGGTCATAATGTTTGGAAGGACTAATGACTTAGTGCAGAACGCAATTTTTTTTTAAACCCAGATTTTGAATGTGGACTCACCAGTGTAACAGATGTTGCATTAAATTTAAGCAGTTTGCAAGATGGCGTCCTTCAACAACAGCAGCAGTACAGCCAAGGACAGAACATTCATCTGTACTGGTGATTCACACACTCTGTGACATTTTGTGAAGTTGTAAGACATTCCAGAGATTCTTCTCTCGCAATGCTCTCTGCTCAGTGGTTATGGACATGCTTCTACTGATGTGTGGGGAACCATGGCCTGCCTTTTTCACAATCTAATAAAACTTGCAAAACTACATGTTTCATGATACCCAGCAGGGTGGCTGTGATTCGTTTTTAGGAGAATTTTCAGTTGCTTGAAACACAGGCAAAGGCATGCTATAGGATTTGAAGGGTTTGATTTTTCTTCTACTTTGACTCATCCAATAATGGATTGTTAACCTTTTCATGCAGTCAGATGGGGTGACCTTATGCCCAACATGATGTTAGACTGAACAAAGGTTGACAGGTACTAGGTAAGACCCCATTACCAAGAATGTGATATGGAATACCTCTGTGTCACATTCAACAATTCACCTAAATTTGTCACCTAGATCTGTGACAGAGATCTGTCCCTGTGCACCCCTATTTGCAAACAAAAATATGAAAACAATTTTGGATTTAGAGTGAAAAATTTCTTCAAACTGCAAAGCAAACCCAATGACAGTAGCAAGGCCAGTGAATTTAACATTCATATGGAGATCACCACAGTTACTTATGGTGGCAGCTAACCCTTACCTGGTTTCCAAAAATCCACATGCTCTGTATTGACAAATATACACAGACCAGCCACTTCATTAAGACCACCTCCATGTATCTAAACTCATTGTCCATATTTTTTTTTAGCTCCACTGACCTAACAGTCACACTTTGGAGTTCTACAATTACAGACTGTACTCCATCTGTTTCTCTGTATACTTTATTACTGTCACGCTTTGCCCCCTTGTGGCTGTGTCTTGTACTTTAGTCTCCTTTTATGGTCTTGTTCCTGTCCTTGTTTACCTGGCCACACCTTTTGTTATTTGTTTCACCTGTTTTGAGTTAAGTCCTTGTCTATTTAATCCCTGCTACCCTGTGTTTCCCTGCGGTTCTTTGTTGATGTCTTACATCTTGTCAGGTATCTGTATCTTGTGTTTTTGGTCAGTTTTCATGTTTCACTTTAATAAATATTAGTCTTTGTCGTCCATCTGCACCTGTGTCATTCCTGGAGATATGCCTGACAATTATCCTCCTTTCATCTGTTCTTCAATGATCAGGACCCTCACAGAGCAGCTATTATTTGGATGATAGATCATTCTCTGCACTACACTGACTCTGATGTGGTGGTGGTGTGTTAGTGTGTGTTGTGCTTGTATGAGTGGAGGAGACACAGCACAGTTGCTGTAGTTGGACCTGTGGCATGAATACATGGCAGATGTTTCCCAATTTCTGTACTGGAGTACCATTCAGTTAGAGGGTTGTTTTTTTTTTTTGCTCTAATACACCGAGCAACTCGTGGGGTTTATAAATTAACAGTTTAGACTCAGTCAGGTGTGTAGAGACTATGGAAAACTAAAATGTGTAGTGCAGAGGTGTAAGAAGACACTGATCTACCTTGATGACATGGTAGTTCATGGGCCAGACATCATGATCTGATGATAACAGGGAAGCAAGTGCTTGCTGCTTTGTCTTAACAGGGACTCATTGTAGATGAAAAATGAATGAGAAATATATATTGTCACTGTCCAGATAAACATCTATCTCCAAAATGTTAACTTACAAGAGAAAGTAAAATGTTCCTAACTTTTTTACTTAAGTTAACTTAAAGATCATGACATGTTCAGCTTCTGTTTTCAAATGATTTACAACAATAAAAATGGAAAAAATAAGATTTCTCTCAGGGTCTGACAGCAATAGTAAAACTTGAATGAAATTGAATGCATGCCAGAACCCATTGAATCTTGTTGTGGGTAACAGCATATTGTTTCCTCACTGTTGCAATATTCTCTGTTGCATGTGTCATGAAAGGATGTGCTGGAACATAAAACCAAGCCTAAAACTCCTTTTTGCACTAGACCACTTCCCACTTGGGCAGATTGACCATCATTACAGCTACCACAGTGGATAAAGATGTTCTGGTTGTGTACAAGACAATAACTTTTACTAATTCTCAGTCATGCACAGGATAAAAGGTACTCTGCTACTGAGCCAAAAAGCAATTCTAAGACAAACCGGCATTCACAATCCTTATGTCACTGCTGGTTTGCTTAAAAGCAGTACTATAGCTTTGAAGTGTCATTCTCACCCTGGACCTTTTTCTGGTAACCAAATGCCATCAAATTTGGAAGAGTATCATATTCACCTTTTATACACTATTTCACATTGTGTCATGCCAGTAAAAGAAGAATCACTGACAGAACACTTTTGATTATACCAATATTTCACGGGCACTTCCACTTTTTCAGAAATGCACAGTTGGGTTCTAGTGAAAGCACCTTGATGGAAGAGACTGGTTTACTCTGCTTAACTTCACATAATTATCACACTGTCAATTAAGAATTTTATATATATATATATATATATATATATATATATATATAATCATTCAGGATTGTGCATTAGTGCATTACAGTGGTGTTGCCAGGCTTTACCAGTTGCCAACATCCCTAAAATAGTCTAGCACATTGACCACCAGCCCTATTTTTGGAAATCTATCTTCCTGTACACTTTAGCTTCAACCTTAATCAACCACACATGATTCACTTGATTATTTCCTTCAGATGTTTATTAACTGAATGAGATGTACTGGATTTGGGTTGGATGTGAAAACTCCAGGGGGCTGAAATTTCCATGATCATGTAAACACAGTCACTGGTTCATTAATAAAAAAAATGTTTATTTCTTATTGTTACATTAACATTTACAGCATTTAGTAGACACTCTTATTAAGAGACTTACAAAAATGTGCTTTGCTGGTTAATTAGAGAGGTAGTATAGAAGGTACAGAAGGTACCTCAAACTTAGATGCTACCAAATACAAAAGTCAGTGTGGATGCCTAGATACACAATACTCAACATAGTACACTTTATGGGAATGTCAAATATCAAGTCAAATCAAAGACTTGAATAAGTGCAAGATAAGTGTTGATTTATATTCTTGAGAAATGGGGCTTCAGTTTGCATTAGAACACTGCAAGTGACTTTGCCTTTTGGACACCAAGGGGAAGATCCCATTGAGACACTGATACATTACTCCGTGGATCTCATCACAACATAAGTACGTATTTCTGATTTTTTCCATATATATATATATATACTTCCAAAAATACACTCTAAAGAAATGTATTTAGTAATCATTTTCACGTAATGTCATGTCAAGAGTCATGTCACATCTCAAGAGACATCCTGAAGGCCCAGAACTTTTAAACATGTCATGTCATTCAGTGATACTGCTCAAGTCTAATCAGTGTGTCCTTGTCTTGGATAAAAGCCAGTTGATGTAGACTAATCTAGCTTCTGGTTCAGGGCCAGCTCTTCAGTCTGCTGCAGCCACTTCTAACGGATGCAGAAGCTGGGTGGGGCCCAGTGCTGCGGAGGAGGTAGGTGATGTCAGTATTTACGTTGAGAGAGAGAGAGAGAGAGAGAGAGATCCTTGATGAAGTGTTATGTAATGACAACAAAACAGCATGTACACGATGTGCAGTTCTCCAGTTTAGCACTTATTCACATATTTATATCATATAACTTGTAGTCTCACATATGAAGCAAAATCTTAGTGAGGACCCACCTGATGCACATGTTGCATACTGTTATAGCCTCAACCCTGAGGGATACGGACCTACACACAGAGAGAGAGAGAGAGAGAGAGAGAGAGATACGCACAGACACAGAGAGCGAGCGAGAGAGGTGGAGAGAGAAAGAGAGAGAGAGAGATGGGCGGGGGGAGGAGAGAGAGGTTGCAATGAGAGAGCGTGATAGTGATCTCTCACCAGTCATCGGCGCATGTTGCTAAACAGCGCTCTCAGTCAGGGGGAGAACAGAGGAACAACGTCCACCGGGTAAATTCGTGATCTTTTCTGAACGATCGACTCAGAATGCACACACTGTCGATGGCTTTTACGAAACAACTGTCCGTCGCTGTTGTTTGCTAATGTGTTTCAGGAGCAGCAGTGCTTTGGGAGAGGCATGGCTTAGCCCCGCTGAAGCCCCCCTGCAGAGGTGGAGTGGCGGAGTGAGTGAAGAGCTCGCCTCCCTGCTTCTTCTGCCCGGCTCGCCCTCTGCACGATGAGCCTGGCTCTGCAGGACCTGCGGAACAACGTGAGTCTCCGCCGCTGTCGCTTTCTGTCTGTCTTCCTGCCGCATTCCCCTCACTATCTCTTCACCCATCTTAACACGGGCAGCATCCGGCCTGACATCAGGGCCAGTGTGACTGTAGTGACCTCTCAGTCGAGTCCTAGATGATGTCTGCTGGTTTGCAGATCCTGCTACGTGCGGTGTTTTGGTCAGACTGGACAATGAAGTGGACAAATGTGTTGATGTGTTACGTGAGGCGATCGTGTGCTTGTACACAGACGGTGTGTATGCGGAGGTATCCGGTATAGACGCGGGAATATAAACAGAAGTCCGTTTTAGCTGTAGATGACTTAGCCTAGCCTTACCGCAGTGTTGACAGATTTAAACTCTAGAAACGTGACAGACTTGTTGCTGGTTTGGGAAAGATTCACGGCGCTTTGTTCCTCTCTCAATCTAGAGTCAGAAGAACACGGGCTTGTTCGTCTCAGCGCCGGCGCCTTACTGCTTTTACAAAAAAACAGAAATACATGTCCACAGATCCTTTATTCACACAGTAAACTGAGGCGGCTGTCGGGCGCTTCCGGTGCTGCAAAACTGGTAAATAATCAGTGACGCGCCGTTTCCATGGTTACCACAAGGCTATGTTGTAAAGAGCCACTGTTAGCTAACTGCTAATTTCTGTAAATAAATACTCATAATGGGAATGTTTTTATTTAGAATTTGAGAGGAGTGTTTTAAGTTGTTTATAGAATAAAAAAAAATGTAATTTTTTTTCTCAACACTCACATTTGTCCCTTTAAAAGACCTTTAAAGACGTGTAAGGAATTGCCCCTAATCACTAACAAATTCACTTGTTGTCACAACAGTATTCAACCCTGGATAACACCTACTGATGCACTTACATATTGCTACTTCATGACCAAAGTAAACTATCAGTAAAACCTTATAATTAATATTATAAGAATAAATAATAATATATATAATTGTTTGTTTGTTTTCCACAAACTTGCTTGTTTTGGTTTAGTTTCATTTGAGTCTGAAGTATCTTCTCAGAATTCACAGCAAATTGTCAGGGGGAACTCTTACCAGCATTGCAGCTCCACACTGAGCATTTTTGGGCATTTTGTATTAAATGTCACCACCGTTTTTAAGTGAATGTGTGTTGTGGTCCAAACTGTTCTCCACTGTCCACCAGGGAGTGTCTTGAAGCCCTTTGTTTACAAACATTAGTTCTATATAGTTCACTCTTATAGGTAACAGACTATGTGATGATAGTAAACAACCTCATAAGGGTTTGCTCCTCTGAGAAGTTGCATGTGAATCTTCAAACAACACAGTGCATTATGGGTATTGGCTATCTACTAGGGTACATTGGTTGTACACTACTTATTGCAGTGCATTGTGGGAATGTTTGAGTGCACTGAAAATTCTGCACTTGGACACAGCTTGTTTATTTGACATTTTGACCAGTAACAACAGCAACAAAAATAAATGAAATAACACATTACATGTTGCTATTGGAAACAACATAGCAACTTTACCATAACTTTACCATGGAGAAAAACCTTGTTTCTCTATTTTTACATGGGTCACATATAGTTTGCTAAAAAGACACGGAAGGTTATGCTCTGCCAGTTAACATTGTGCTAACTGCTTGCATACATCTTCACATTTGCTTCCTAAAGGCAACAACCTGTTAGACTTGTTAGACTTGTCTATCAGTGTATTCAGATATGCAGTTTGCACATGGCTAACAAGTGTGCATATCCTTCCATTTTTTGTTAACTCTTAACTCCAAAGCACAATAAAAGGACCAAACTTCCCACCAACATAAGAAGCCCATTCTTGGTACACTATGGTTCTGAAATGCTACTCTCCTTCACCTGGCACATTTATCATTAGCTTTTTGAACATCAGTCAAATAACATCCTTTCCCCATGATATTAGTTGGGGGCAGCCATGGCCTAGTGGTAAGGATCTGGTCTTGTGATCAGAAGGTCGCTGGTTCAATCCCCAGACAGGACATGACTGAAGTGCCCTTGAGCAAGGCACCTAACCCCCTAAATGCTCCCCGGGCGCTGGTGGATAAAGGCTGCCCACCGCTTCGGGCACAAATTCTCACAGCCTAGTGTGTTCACTGCACGAATGGGTTAAATGCGGAGGTCAAATTCATTTGTGTGAAAAATCACATTGGCTAAATTGGTTGATCTTAATCTTAGTTTTGCACTATACTACAATTGCCTGGTGTGTTCACTTATTTATACAGGCAACAAACCCTGCCACATGACATCCCTGATGTCCCCAGCCGAGTTCATTTCAAACCAGGGGTGGTCATATTTTTCTGATATGACAGTATTTGTATTCTATATGTATATTCTGATTAATTTGTATCTTATTCGAACACACACAGGTAGTCTTAGATTAATATCAAACCACTTATGTGTGTGAAAGATATTTTGTTTACGTAAATCAGCCTCATATTAATAGACCTACAAGTGTTGTGCTTATTATCTGCTCATGTTCAGAGATATTTCCAGCATCATGGGCTTGAACATGAAATTTGATCCATTGAAATCTGTACTTTTTGTTTGGCCGCTTTAGCATGTTGAGTGTTGGGTGTGACAGATTGTTGTGAATGTCATGAACTTTACATGTCAACTATAGTCTTAGCATAGAGGCTTTTGAGACCTGAATGAAGGCTTGCACCACATCAAGTAACAATTAATTAACAGCAATGAATTTTCACAAATTTCCATTTACTCCAAAAGCAGTTAATTAGTCAAGATGTGTTATCTGAAGCTTCCTGCTGTATCTTTGCACTGGAGTTACAAGGCCAACAAGTAATGGAATGGTTTAATGGCTACGCATTGTTTTCCTTTTCTTATCTTTAAAATGAACAAAAGAAATGACAAAGTTCAAGATTCAAGGTGGCTGTTACTACTGTTTTCAGCTCTGCAACATATTTTTTTGTGGCTAAATAGTGAGATTTAGCTTAATGGTGAAAATTGTAATTGTAAACTATACATTTGATTTGATCTGTCACTTTATATGTGGCACTTCAGCAGGTGTCCTTTAAAGATTTTTTTTTCTCTGGCTGTCCTTGTAGACTTGAGTCCATGCATTATTCTTCCATTTTTCATTGACCCTGGACCTGCATCCCCAGCGTAGTTTTGCCCCTTAAACCACTGTGTGAGAAAATGTGTGACTGGTCTCGGACCTGCACTGCTGGTTGGGTGTGGTGGTGTGGGAAAGAGTGCTGTTGGAGCTCTCTGGAGGTGGAGTGCTCACTCTCTCCTCGACCCCTGCCTGACCCTGGAGGGCTGCTCAGGGCTTGGGAGGGCTGGTGCATCCTGCCTAAGGGTGTGTGAGTGCATGGAGATGGCCACGCTTTCCTGTGTGTGTGTGTGTATGCGTGTATATGTGCGTGCATGCGTAAATGTGTTCAGAGGCCAGTCTAGGTCAGCGAGCTCACAGTCCACCTTCACACTCATGGTCTTCAGTGAGTCACCAAGGATGACATAGTTGAAGATGAGGAGAGATGGATCTGAACTTTGATATTGCCAAGCTCTCCACAGTAATGTTGACTGTTTGACAAGGTCTACAGTTTGCTGATGTTGCTCTGTGGTGGTTTTTGTGGGGAGGATGATGAGGCAATTAAATAATATACTATTTGAAGACAATTTCATGTTTCGTTTTTCTCAGCTTTGAAAAGTTAAGACAGACTGTATTAGTATTGCCAAATTTAGAAAATGCAGTCTACAGTTTACGGTTTTTGTTATTAATCCATTCTAAAGTGCCTGATGATAACCAAAAGGAACGATAACTGAAGCAATATTTCCCATAAAAAATTAAGTAAACCCAATTAATCAGTTAATACAAAAATATATTTTATATAGAATAGCTATAGTATTACATACAGAAAACAATGATAAATAAATATAAAAGACTAATGAAATTGATAAATCAACATTTAACTTCACTCTTAATGGTTTATGCTCCATTTTAGAGCATGCTGGTGTGGTCCAGCTGGCAGCCTTTTTGTACTCCTGTTCTCGGCCACTATTTGTTTTTGTATCTGTTTTCAGAAGATAGTGCTGTGCACCGTTGCTTTAGTCTGACATGTTTTAGATTGTTATGAGTGTTATCAATGAGAAACAAAGCCAGAGAAAGAATGAGAAACAAAGCCAGAATGAATGACAAAGGCATGGGTGAGTGACGAACACGAGGGTTAATGCTTTTGTTTTTGTGAATTTAGCAGCAAGTCAACAAAAACCGGGCAGATGAACGATAACTGGGCCAAAATTTCCCTGAAAAAAGTTGACAATAACCAAACTGTAAGATAAAGATAATCAAGCACATGATAACCCCTGTATTATTGAAAATGGAGTCCATGCAATGAAAAATCATGTACCAAGCATTTTCCTTTTCATGGGGTAATTGCAAATTTTTTTATTGTGTGATTTTATACCTTGTACAATAAAAAGCTAAATGTTATTTATTAAAAAGCAAAAAAAAAATCCTCTTTTTTTTATTTTATTTTTTTTAAAACAAAGGCTCAATTATGGATGGGTTTATTTTTGTCAATTTGCAAGACTTTGAAACTAAAACCAAAACTGGCTGAAAATCTTTTTGGGAGTTATCTGGCAGTAAATCAGTTGATGCTAATGCTAACAATCTGATTTGTGCTTAACATCTACATGACCAGGATCATATTCACAGGTAAACTATGGAGAATTGGACATTGAGCAAATTTGTTAATGAATGTTTCCCCTGCAATCTGTGCTTATGTTAGGTTTTATGGACCAGGTAAATGGGACAGTTTTGCCATATTAATGCACAGGAAAAATCAGAGAAACTGAAAACTCATTCAAGAAGTGTCTACACAGGCTCTAGTCAGGCAAATTTCCTTCACCAAAATGAGCTCATAAAGCCAATGTAGGTGCCCCAGATCCTTTAGAATTGGACAGAATGAGTTAGTGTTTGATCCACAAATCATCACCTCATGATGCCATTTTTTTGCCATCTCTCCCAGCCATTTCATTAAGAGGATGACACCTTTTGATTAATTAATGTAATTACTGTAAGGTAACACATTAACACCTTAAGAATACCCTTGTCCACAGCCGTTTCCATTTAAAACCACTTGGGCATGGTAGAATGTCTATTAAAAGTAGCAAGTACTTGCTTCAAGGTCAACAATTCTGATATTTTCAATTCTGAACGTCTGAACTTACACCTCTTACAACTGAACATTTTAGTGTGACTAGCTGATTTTCATGGATATTGGCCTGACTCAGTGATGCCTGGTGAAGCCACAGAGACTGGAGTAGGTTATGTCTACTTGTGTATATAAAAACATATACTAGTGTCATGCCTCCTGTCACCACTGTTCCTTTATGAGATTCCATAATGCCTTGGGAACTCACACTGGGACTTCAACCAATCATAGACAGACTCTCAGATCACACTCGCCTGAATACCAATTATGTACACCTGTTTCTAGTTGATTCCTCTGTATTTAAACCCTTTTTGTTCTTATACATTTGTGAAGTATTGTTGCTATTTTCAGTGCATTACCGAGCATTTTCTCTCATTAGTCTCTCTTGTGTGTTATCCTGCTTTCTATACTTGACCTTGTCTCAGTCTCTCCCATTGTATATTGTTGTTACAACTTTCAAGCCTTTTTGTTTAATTGTTGATATTGTTTGAATAGTAATTCACACAAACTCAAAATTAAACATTCTAATAATGTGAGCTTCTGGATTTCTGATTATAAGCTATAAGCCAAACTGATCAACAGTAAAACAAACAAAAGGCTTAAAATGAATGAATCACTTTGTGTAATGAATATAAATTAGATTTCTCTTTTTGGGAAACATTGATTTTTTTTTACATGGCACTGTACACTAACAGAAATGATTCAAGGCAGAGTAAATTTTTATGCATTTAAATATATTAGATTTGATTTAAAAACTCATTTTTAATATGTATGCATTAAAATTAATTATTATCTACATAATTTAATAAATTATAACATTTACTGAATGCAGTTACTTAATACATACTAAAATGGTTTAAATAATCAAAGTAGTAAAACAAACAAGATTCTGTTACTTAAAATGTATGTAATTATTTTGTATAGGTAACCTATTATTATGCAATTCAAACAAATTACTTTTATGTATTTGAAATAAATACACTCGTTAATATTTAAAGTAATTATACTTTATTAATACTAAATGCATAAATCTGAGTATTATGCATTTGAAATAAATAAGCTTTATTATACGAATTAATATACATCACGTAAGGTCTATTTGATAGGTTTGTGTTAAAATTATTTTAAAAAAGTAAATGGGAATTTGTCATGTAATAAAATTACATAAATCTTGCAAAAAGCGTTAAATATTTCTGTGAGTGTATACTGTGTATTTATCTTTGATTTAAATATTAATTTTTAGTTAGTTATAAGCCTGCTGGGAACCTCTGAGAAAATAGGCCTACTTCACTTTAATTATACAGGAAATGCTTTCATGACATTTCTGTCATAATGCTTCACATGCTGACTGTTTGAATCCAGTTCTGTAAAGTTGTGCTGCCTCCCACAGCTCTTTCTCTCTCATCCTTTTGAAAAGCATTGCCTACTGTAAGTACCCTAAATTAACATTACATTAAAAACATGACAAAAATAAACCAACTTCTAACTGCTTGTTGGTTGAAAATTGATCATAACCTGTTTGAGATCTTTGGGCCACAGCAGAAACTTTCAGAAACTTATTCTTAAGATTTTTTTTAGATCCAACTTTTTTCCCCAGTGTTTGCTCACAACGAAATTTGACCTCAGCATTTAACCCATCCATGCAGTGAAACACACATACTAGTGAACCCACTAACCTGTGAGAACATGTGCCTGAAGTGGTGGGCAGCCATCCACATTGCCCAGGGAGCAGTTGGGGGTTAGATGCCTTGCTCAAGGGCACTTCAGGGTCCTGCCCAGGGATTGAACCAGCGACCTTCCAGTCACAAGACCAGATCCCTAACCACCAGAACACGCCGGCCTTAAAACTCATTTATGCAGTTTTCCAAAAGATTCTGACAAGAAACTATTTTTCTTATTTGGGATTTGTTCAATTTATGAGACAGGTGGGATCCATTATTACAAGAGCAGAGCTGAAAACAGTTTTGTTGTTTACAAACATCATGAGCCTGACCTAAGCTTTTTGTTCGGACTTTTCTCAGGAACAAATTTAGGAAAATTCTTAGGAAGACACTTTACTAATGTTATAAAATTGATTTTGAGGGCATTTACCTACAGTACAGATAAAATACTGTTCACCCAGAGAAAAACTCCTTTCAACCCCATTTTGAAATATAAACAATAAATAATAAATCTGCAGCTTATTAATTAGAGATCAATGATATAAAGTAAACATGAGCTGACTTATCTTTACACTGTGCTGAACGTCCTCCAGCTCAAATGAACTGCTGACTCCTCCCACTCTCCCAACGATGTAATGATATTCACAACCAATAAAAACCACTCAGTAATGTTACTTCAAACATTGCCATAATGTTAGTGTTTAACATGAATGTTAACAGAATGTTCTGTGAGAAATGTTCCAAAACCATTGTAATGCTAACCATTACTACATCACACAGGGATCACTCCAGGGATCATTATCTTTGTAACATTACAGGATAACTTTCCTGGAACCTTTTAAAACCTTGCTGTACGTTCTTATAACATTCTCTATTAGCTGGATGTCACAAGCTAGAAAGACACTAATGCCCGTGTTAGCTAATTTCATCTCTAAAGCTAATGATGTGTTTGAAGATTGGTTTATGTGATATTATTGTGCAGTATGATGCAAACATGACCAATTGCATTATTCAGAAGTATGTATGGACAATTTTATTATACAATAATTCATCATTAATCACTCCCATAGCTTTAGTTAAAACCACCTTCTAGTTTGGATTGGATATAAATATTTTATTATATA
>BRDA01009397.1:43583-61960 GCA_036984385.1 Crenuchus spilurus | reverse complement strand
AAGAGGGAGATAGAGAGTGAGAGGGAGGGAGATAGAGAGACAGAGAGAGGGAGGGAGATAGAGGTAGAGTGATAGAGGGAGATAGAGAGTCAGAGCGAAAGAGGGAGATAGAGACAGAGGGAGAGGGAGATAGTGAGATGGAGATAGAGGGAGGGAGAGAGACAGAGAGATAGAGGGAGGGAGAGTGAGAGATAGAGGGAGAAAGCGAGATGGAGAGATAGAGAGAGGGAGAGAGACAGAGAGACAGAGGGAGGGAGAGAGACAGAGGGAGGGAGAGAGACAGAGGGAGAAAGCGAGATGGAGAGATAGAAAGATAGAGGGAGGGAGAGAGACAGAGACAGAGGGAGAAAGCGAGATGGAGAGATAGAGGGAGGGAGAAAGAATATGAGTAGGTGATGTGTCTTAGTCTCCAGCTTTCTGACCTTTTGTGAGGTCATTCAGTGAATGTGAGGGGGAGTTTCAGAGAATCTCTTTTTCAGTAGAAATATTTACAAAACAGGAACTGATTATTGAGTCACAGACTTTCTCCTGCGGGAGGAGAGAGGTTGGGGTTGGAGGGGGACCAGAACTGAAAAAGGAGTGAATGAGGAAAGAAAAAGAAATAAACAAAGATAAAGAGGTGCAGTCGGACTAAAAAATGCGAGGAAATGCGTCACAGAGAGACTGCGAGAGTAAATTGGTTTTGCCTGAGACAAAAAAAAGTATAAGTTGTGTTTTAGATTATTTGTCTGCTAGCAGATGGTAGGAGCCTCTGCAGCTCTTACAGGCTGACTTTAACTAGTAGGCCTGGACATGCCATAGTACTGCACTAACTCTTCACAGGGACTGTGATGTTGCGGCTCTCTTACATCTCGTTTTTTCCTCACATGTCTGTGTTTGCTGTAGAGACCAGAAGGGAAGTATGCTTTACTGGTTCTGCTCTTAGAGCCTGGGCTATGCCCTTTATGGGTCATGCCACTGACATTTACTGAAGTACTTCCCCCCTCTGTTTCAATGGTACTTGGTTTGCTCCAACCACAACATGCGGTATCAAGAAGCAAAACCTCATGTTTTTAAGTTGATGGGAACAGACTGATGTTTATGTGAGTGGTAAGTAGCAGCTCCATGGTTATTATATGTGATATTTGGTGTCATACATATTGTTGTGCCTCATATTGTGGTGATATGAGTGAACTATGAAGATGCAGTTTGCTATTTCCTGTAAGACTGAACTGAAACTGAGAATCTTACAATAAAGATAGCTACGATGCTACCATCCAGGCAGACAAAAGCCAGCCTTTTTTAAACACAGTATGTGAGAGGCAAGCACTGTTAGTCATCAGTCCTGAGCACTGTTGGCACTCTCAGCCTGTAAGAGAGAGCAGGGACACACGCCAGGCTCCTAATGGAATGAGTTTTGTGTGAGAGGAGACTGCTTTTAACAGCAGACAGTATGTGTAGGCATTGTGTGAGAGAGCAACATTACAGAAAGAATATTTGAGGTATGTGTGGGAGTGTGGATGTATGTGTATGTATGGGTATTTATCTCTTTGTGGGAACCAAATTTCCTCATAAGGATAGGAATCAGTAGAACTGAATACATGTGCTGTTCCCTACAAGGAAACATGCTGTTTCATCCACAAAATCTGCTTGTTTATGAAGAACTACAGAGCAGAAAGACTGGCGGAAGCTACAGAAGTTAAAAATAGGGTTAGGTTTAGATGGAAGATGACTCACCTACAGTATTACATTTATTTAAGTTAATTAAATGTCCCTAAAATATAGTAGTACCACTCATGTGTGTGCACCAGGTTAATGCCATGAAGTGGGGACCAAGACTTGCTTTCACACTTCTCTTGTTAGGATCAGTTTGTATGTTATTAAGGCTTAAGGTGAAAACACGTTTTAGGGTAAGGTTTAGAGTTGGGGTAAGGTTTGGGTTAACATTAGGGTTTGAAATTAAGGTTAGTATAGAGTTAGTTTTGGGTTAAGGTTAGATGCAGGGTTGTAAGAATGTAAGAATATGGTTAGTGTAAGTGTTGGTAGGGTTAGATTATTGACAATGCAGGGTTCAGTGTAAGGTTTATTATAAATATTAGGGCAAGGTTAGAGAAAGGGGCAAAGATGGGGCAAAGGAAAGGTTTAAGATGAGTTGAGATAATCCTTCATTAATCCCACAACGGGGAAATTTACAAGACGACAGCCAAACTCAGCGGTGCCAGTTGATGAGAAGGGAAGGGTAGGATAGGAGAAGGAGGAAAAACAGTGAAAAATGAAACATAACGTAACATGAAACGTAAAAAAAACCGTTTAGGGTTAGTTTATTGTAGGATTAGTGTTAGAGTAAAGGTTACGGTAGAGTTGAGAGATAGTATCACAGTTAGGGTAGGATTAGAGTAAGTGGCAGGGTTAGGATAAAGATTATGGTGAGTTTACTGTTGGAGTAAAGCTTGGGCTAGAGTTATATTAGGGTTGGGGTATGGTTTGAGGGTTGGGTTAGAGTTAGGGTCAGGGTTATGATAAAGGTAAGGTTTGGGATAAGGTAATGGTTGGGGTAGAGTTAGATTAGGGTAGGATTAGAGTAAGTGGCTTGGTTAGAGGGTTAGTTTAGGTTAATGTAGGGTAAGGGATGGAGAGAGGTTGGGGTAGGGTAATGGGTTCAGTTAGAGGGTTAGATTAGGGCTAATGTAGGGGTAGGGTAAGGGATGGAGAGAGGTTGGGGTAGGGTAATGGGTTCAGTTAGAGGGTTAGATTAGGGCTAATGTATGGTTAGACTAAGGGCAGGGTTATGATAAAGGTTAGGGTTATGATAAGGTAAGGGTTGGGGTAGAGAGGGGTTAGGGTTGCGGGTAGGCTAGAAGGTTAGATTAGTGTTAGTGTAGGATTAGATAGGATAGGGTTTAGTGTTAGGGGGTAGGGTAAGGGTTATGTTAGGGTTAGGTCAGGTTAGGGAAATGAATGGAAATGTCTTCACAATTGACAGAAACAAATGTGTTTAGCGTGACAAGCTGTAATTAAACAGAAGTGCTTTGCTGGTCGGTTCTCTGGTGGACCTGTATTTAGTCTGTCAGTGTTGGGCGAGCATAATAGAGGCACTGGGGATTTTACATTCTCTGAAGCTCTGATAAAGACACTGTGACACTGACTCTGCACAATTTCTGCCCTGAGGAGCAGATTACACTTCAGCTGCGAGCGTGTGTTTGTGTGAGAAGTGGAGTAACACCAAATTTTCCATTCCCGACTCTTTCTCAGCACTGCTGACCTAGTCTGAGCGCAAATTGTCCATCCTGGTTCATTTAACATTCCTCTCTCCAGCAAGATTCTAATCAATGCCTGTAATAACCAGGGGAAAAGGACAAAAATACACCATATTCTAGATTATTGTCACTCAAAACACAAATATGGGAGAAAAATGAACGCAAGATGGTCTGTTACGAATCTAAAATAACAGGAAATGTTCTAAATGTAGTGAATTATAATTATTAACCTTGCATTTTCACTCATCTTCACCTGGCCAGGTAGTAAAGCTAAAAACACCCACAAAAATACAATTGTTTGACATCTTAAATCGGCTGAACGCACCAGTAGGTCCACCGTTCACTTCTTGTATTCAGAGGTTAGGAGTCCTATGAAGGCTGAAATCCATTTCTTGTTCAAGTTCTGCATTTTTGTCTCTTCTGAGCTGCTAATTAAATATTCCACTTCAAACAAACACTTTAAAAACATTGAAAAAACACGGGAAACAATGAATGTTGAAGCTTTGGTTTTTGGTTGAAAACCTTTACTGAAGTCCCAAACAAACAGAAGTGAGCACTCAGCAGCCTGAAAAAAATAATTCTACGAAAAAAAAAATTAATTTGCACTAAATTGTAAACATTTTATTATTTTACAAATCATAAGAGACAGAAAATTGAAATATACAGTGGCCTGTTTGGATGCTAAAATATGTTAATTTAAGAGCATTCACCACCATACGAAAGTGAATCTCTGTTTGAACATTTTTCTTGTTTGGGAAGGATTTGTAAATATTCTGATGAAGGTAAAACTGGTCTTTTGCATTCAGTTCAACATAAAAAATAGAATATTGTGAAAAAGTTCATTTGTGTTCATAATTTCGGCTGATCAGTATGACATATCACTTGAAAATCAGAAATCCAGGATCTCAAATCTTTAGAACATTTTATTTTGAGAATACTATTTAAGTCAACACTAAAACAAAAAAGCTTGAAATGTGTCACTTTTTACATGCAATGATGAAATACATTACAGATGACATTTCTCACAATGTTTACAGTTTTGGAGCTGCAGTCGTATGTTGCCCTTGTTTGGGTCATCACTGTGAGGATTAAACTTTAGTACGTGACTCTTCATTGTTTGACTCTCTCTCTCTTCAGATGTCCAACTACAAGCGTGCAACCTTTGAGGAGGAGGAGGGGATGGACATTCCAGTCGATGGAGCGATCTCTCCCGACAGTGTGGAGGTCAGTTGGTGCTCAAGAGTTACTGGTCATTCAGAAAGTCCTGATATCTGTGATTTGACTTCACAAGGGAAGTGATGAGTGGTGTTCTAGTTTCATACTCATTTCTAGGTAGAGCAGAGGAAGGGACTTTATCGGGGCCTTCATTTATGAGTCATTGGAGTGATGTATTGCTTTCCCTTCCCTGTACTGCGTGTTCTTGCCTTTGTAGGTGTGCAAATACGAAGCAATGATAACTTTGTGTGTACATTGTAAATGATCTGAGGGTATAAGAAGGTTGCTGTTGATTTAGGGTTAATTTCCACTTCTGCAAAAGCACAGACTTCACATGGTCTGCAGAACTGTGTGCCTTTGTATTATCAGTAGCAGACATGAAGTACAACGTTGAACCTCCTTAGGTTTGTTTGCTCAAGGTAAGTATTAGCTGGCCAGCCTGTTAACTTTTTTGTTGCTTAAGCTAACAAGCACCCTCCTTCTGTACACCCTTACATTATAGGTAGGAATGGATTTTACACTGAAATGAGAGCCAGGGGAAAAACACTAAGCAACCAAATCCTCCCATTTCTCTCTGGAAGGCCATCTATAAGCTCCATATATCATTTAGCACCATCTGTTTTGAGTAAATGTTGTCTCATCTATATAACAGTAACTCAAGTTCTGTTCTTTACCAAATGTACTACAGATACTCAGAGGAAAAGCCCGCCAGTGCACTCGGGTCAGCTGTAACTCTTGTAGAGTTGGCCGTGCTTTGCCAGTGTTTATTTCCCTGACCACAGTGAGCTTAAACACAAGTTTGGGAATAAGTGAGTTTGGCCTTCGTTTCAGTTTCCATACATATGAACTATGGAAAGTTCAACTTGATATTTTAGCTGACCAACAACAAAGCAGATAAGCAAGCTGCACTCTTAACTTTCCTCCAAAGATGGGATTGTTTGAGCTTGCTAACGGTGATGCAGGCTGCAGATTGCTTCCCTGTGTGTTGCTGAGTCTTCCTGACTCAGCGACAGCTCCTAATGAAACCCTGTGGGCAAAGCAAAGCTGCAGAGTTTTAAAGTTAATAGTGGTGGGGATACAGAGAAATGTTGGCAATTTCCTTACCAGGAATTTTAGTGTTAATAAAACCAAATATTGATCAGCTGTAGAATAACATTGAGGTATTTTGGGTAGTCATTTCAGTCACTGATGAAAAGGAAAAAATTTATCAAAGTTTTCAGACACACATTAATCAGCTGTGGTAGAAAATTGCTCCCTCTAGTGAACCTCATTATAGTAATAATGAGGCAGATGATGGAGCTTCTGCAGTGTGCTTATCACCACACATATTGTACCTTCTGAATTCCTAGAAGACATCACTGGAACAGACCTTCATTTAAGCAATTTCTACATACAAGTGCATCTTCAAGAATTAGAATAAAAATAAGAAAACACACATGCTATGTTACAGTGAGCACATTTGTCCAGAGCACTGGACAGCCCTATCTACAGCGCCCAGGGAGCAGTTCGGGGTTAGGTGCAGTGCTCAAGAGCACTTCTGTTGTGTCCTGTGGTTCAGGGTATCCCAGCAACCTTTTGGTCACAAAGCCAGTTCTCTAACAACAAGCCCATGTCTGTCCGCAAAGTGTTCAGATTTTAATTTAACCCTCTGGAGTTGGTGCACCAGCCTGCAGCATAATACTAAAATTACATAAAACCACTTGTATAACTCTGCAAGATTTTATCCTAGAAACAAAATGAAAGATTCCACGGAAACCTTAAAGGGTCTAGTTTTTATATTTTTAAAGCTTAAATCAAAATAGATTTTTAGATTCTTGTGAGAGGAGCTTAAATAAGTAGAGACACATCTGTGAGAGTGACTCGGACAGCTGCGCATATTTTCCTGCCAATATTCATATGATAATGACAGGCTAATTCCGGACATTCCATTGGTGGGTTCCAGCGATCTGGAATCTGAACCGAACAAAGAACTCTCGCCTGATTTTCCAAACATATCTTATAAATTTTCAATGTAGGGTTAGTGGCTGAGGAAAACACTGTCACCTCACATTTGTTAAGCTTTAGAAAAAACCACATATAATTTCTAAAAACTGTAATGACCAGTGTGTAGCCGACACCTTTGTTTATTCAGTTCTGAGCTCAAAGTTCTTGGCAGGAAATGTTCAGAGTGTGTTTTTTCACAATATATCAGCACATCTGAAAACTGCTTCAGGAAAGTCTACGTTTAGAGCAGATTTAATCAAAATATAGATTCATGACACTTACTGTTTTGACACTGTTGTTACTGAGTTTGTGATGAACAAAAGCCTGTGTAACACGTTGGGGAAAATAATTGTAGATGTGTGTAGTTTGTAAAAAAAAGTCAGGGCATGTCAGACTACTTCAGAGTGTCTGAAATACCTTCAGACTCCAGGGGTTTAAAAAGGTAAACTGTCATATTTTATATTCCTTACATGTATAGTGACACATCAAGCCTTTTTTACATTTTATTGTTGATGCTGTGAATAGTAACTGTGATACTGTGTTGAATACGTATGTAATCAAGCCTTATCAACAATAAAACAAAAAACAATGTTAGTTTCCATGCAATGAATATAACACGATAGTTTACATTTTTTAATTAAATTATGAACGCCAATAAGTTTTTTCAAAATATAATAAAAACAATTAGAACACATTGTCGTTTTACTTCATTATTTGTGCTGTGTTGAAAAGGATGGTATTGACACCTTTCTTGAAGCTGAGTTATGTGCATACCTTCACACACTTGCAGAATTTCACATCCACGATAGATATTCACACATTCTCAGTGGTTGTGTGTGTTTGTATGTTGGTAACATGTTGTGCGAATATCATATCAACACTGAAGTATGGTGATTTAAATGAATGGAGTATGACTTGTTCTGGTGGCCAGACCTTTGATTATCAAAGAGCTTTATCTGGGTCATGTTCAAAGATGACTACACAGGCTGCAGTTAAATGCTACCATATTGACCAGTTATTGAGCTACAGGCTGCCTAGTTTTTTGTTTTTTTGAGAAAAAGGGTTTTTGAGTTTGAGTTGTTGTTGCTGTTTTATCTAGTCTAATACTAATCTGATTTGTAGACAATATGTAACCTACAAAACAAATCATTTAAATCCTTTATATTTGGACTTAGGTTACTAGGAGTATTTACTAATGATACAGGGGTTACAGTTCAGTACATTGTGACTAGCGCATCTTCAAAAATGAAAATATTTTAAAAAGGGTCATTTATGTTCATAATTTAATTAAAAAAGATAAATACATTTACAGCACATATTTTATTACACATAAAGCAGCATACAGTACAAGTCAAAAGTTTGGACACACCTTCTCGACATTCAGTGGTTTTTCATGATTTAAAAATGATCTACATTGTAGATTAATACTAAAGTCATCCAAACTATGAATAAATACATATGTAATTATTTAGTAAACAAAAAAGTGATAAATAAACCAGAATATGTTTTATATTTTACATTCTTTACAGTAGGCACCTCTTGCTTAGATGCCAGCTTTCTTGGCATTTTCTCAGTCAGCTTTATGAGTTGGTCACCTGGAATGGCTCTCAGTTAACAGCTGTGATGGTCAAGAGTTCATGACTTGCATTTCTTGCCTCTTAATGTGTTTGAGACATCAGTTGTGCGTCTACTTTGAAGAATCTAAAATCTAAAACATGTTTTGGTTTAACACTTAAGTTTACTACATGATTCTTATGTGTTCCTTCATAGTCTGGATGACTTCAGTGTTCATTTACAATGTAGAAACAAAATAAAAACATTGAGGTGCTTTTTTGAGAAACTTTTTGTTTTAATGTTATGGTGCAGTATAAACTGATAAAAATGAGCAAATCTCAAATTATAAGAATATTTAATATCAATAAACAGAAAAAAAACAAAAATGATTGAAATGTCACTTCACATGTAATGATTATACAGTATTCAGTTGACCTTTTTTAATTAAATTGCAAACAAAAATTAACTTATGATTAGCTATTTGATGTGGCACTGTATAAACAGAGGTTTGTGAATGCTGTGAATGGGTCACCCATTTTTGTGATGGGTCACCCAGGTTTGTGAATGCTGCTTGTTTCTGTGGAGTGTCTAATAGCTGAAGGTAGATTACACTGTCTAGTTAGCTAGCTAGTGTTTAGAGGTTTAAACACAACACAAAATGAACCACCATCTGCCACCAGACTTTGCATGGAAGCTGAAACTATTCAGTATCACAAAACATTATATTGTGATACTAAAGTATGTCTATAGCCTTATTCAGATTGGATTAACTTATCAGAGGACGTCTGCTTTTTAACATTTTACAGGTCTCCTCAGAGTTGAAACTACATTCTTACAGAATTACCGTGACTACAGGATGAGTGAGTTTCATAGGGTTTATCAGAAAATCTCGATATTAAGGAGAGCTGACACTTGTCGTCTTAGTTGGTCAGATTCTAGAGACACTGCTGAGGGAGGCTCATTGGAGTTTTATTTATTTATTTATTTATTTATTTATTTATTTTGTTGAAGGATATTTCAATAAATAAAACTAACAAGTCTGAGGAAGTCCAAAATGAATTGGCTTTAGTACAAAATTAATTTCTAAATAATTAATACACAGAACTAAATAAAACAAATCAGCACTGTGTTTATGGTTTTTAATGTAAAAAAAAAAAAGTTTTAAGACTTTAAAAGAGAGTCCAATGTTGCTTTTAATTTAACGCACAAAGCCAGGCTAGATTATAAAAACACAGTGATACTAACTAGCCTTCATAGGTCCCGTTATGTTTTATATTTTTGTGAACGTTCTAAAAGTAATAAAATGTTTTAAAAACTAGGAAATGTTTAATCAATGTTTTTAGGGATTAACCTTCTGGTGCCTGGCATGATGATATTGGAAAACAATCCATAGTACTGATGTGTCCCCAGGTCCCAGCAACAAATATCTGGTAGATGGTTGTGGTTTTGATGTTTTGCCTTGAAATCTGTTGTTAATCAGGCACGTTTCTACAGTGTAATTGTTTAGAATATCATGTTTTTTTTGTTCTGCTCATATATAAATTTGTCTCAGGTGGGTTTCCGGAAGGGTGGTATCCAGTTTTTTGGTCCATTGGGACGGAGGACTCAGTTGGAGGTGGTGTTGGCTGGCCTGCTTTTGGCTTCTCTACTAGCACTGTTCGGATGTGCCATAACTCTAGGGGTTCACTACAACAGAGGTGAGTCTCCTACATTTTGGGCATAAAGTCTTATAAACTACAGTAAAGTAAAATGTATGTAGTTTAAAAGTTTACTGCAGATCCAGAAGACACTTGGCCTAATTTTCACTGGCATGTGGTAGTTTAAGTGCTACATTAGGACAAGATTATAATTGATGTTTCTCATAAAATTACTTCAAAACTGTTGTGTATAACTTCCCACAGACATCTGTAGATTGGTGGTCATTTTCCATCCAGATGTTTCAAAGAGAGAAAAAGAAATGGTGGATAACTTCTTGTGGTAGTAACTCTTTGGAGTCTTCTTCCATAGATCCGTCACGTAGCCTGTGCCTGACTGAGGCTTGTGTGACAGTGGCCAGTAAGATTGTGGAGTCTCTGGATCGCGCTGTTGACCCTTGTCAGGATTTTTACCAGTATGCCTGTGGAGGCTGGATCCGCAAAAATCCCCTTCCTGATGGACGCTCACGCTGGAGCACCTTCAACAGCATCTGGGATCAGAACCAGGCTGTGCTCAAACATCTACTGGGTGAGGGCAACTTGTGTTTGTTGTAATTAGCTATACAGATAAGACGCACAAACCGCTTGGTTCTTTATGTTCTTATGAACTGAATAAATGGAAGTCGGGCAGAAACTTTCTGCTTGGTGATTAGTTCATATTGATCAGTACAGTGGTGGTGGACTCTCATTAATCATTTTCTGACTCTCATTACATAGACCAAAGAATATAGCAGTAAATATTCAACTTGTGAATTCATACTGCTTTAATATACTGCTGAGGGGAATAATGCATGCTGTAATGTATTGCAGTTGAGTGTTCAATTCATCAGCTGGTAAGACTCGTTATTAGACAAGGAGAAACTCTCCTGTGGTAAAACTGATAAAAGATTGGTCCTGTTTGTGCATTTGCTGTGTACATAAATACAGTACCAGTCAGAAGTTTGGACACACCTTCTGGATATTCAGTGCATTGATTAATACTAAAGTCACCCAAGCTATAAAGAAATACATCTGTAATTATTTAGTAAACAAAACAAGTGTTAAACAAACCAGAATATGTTTATATTTTACATTCTAGGCACTTCTTGCTTAGATGGCAGCTTTCTTGGCATTTTCTCAGTCAGCTTTATGAGGTAGTCACCTGGAATGACTTTCAGTTAACAGCTGTGTCTTGTCAAGAGTTCATGACTTGCATTTCTTGCCTCTTAATGTGTTTGAGACATCAGTTGTGTGTCTACTTTGAAGAATCTAAAATCTAAAACGTATTTTGGTTTGTTTAACACTTAAGTTTACTACATGATTCCTTATGTGTTCCTTCATAGTCTGGATGACTTCAGTGTTCATTTACAATGTAGAAATAATTAAAACATTGAATGCGAATGTGTGTCCAAACTTTTGGTACTGTATGTTTGTACACTACAAAAATAATATTTGTGATTTTAAATCTAGTCTAAATATCTAACATTCCTGTAAGCTTATTACAAAATTAACTTTGGACATTGTGCTTGTTTTATGTTATTAAACAAATACCATGAAATTGGTTGATAATTTTGCATATTCACAGCATTTATCTTGGTATTTAACTGACCTGCCACTACAGTGAGAGAATTTGACTTGGAATAAGCTTAAACATTCACAATATGATACATGTTAGACTTTTAGGCAAGACTTGATAGTCAAGCTCATCTGGAGGCTGTAGCAGAGCAAGCTGTTTACCATCTTGGAAGATATCTCTCACCTCCTGTACACAACACTGAACAGTAAATATTCAGCTGCCGTGTTTGGGTCCCATTGTGAAGTCTTTCTTACTCACTGCAATACGTCTCTAAAACAAGTCTCCTTAATGCAGAGTCAGGACTGATGAAGCATGTTGTCTGTTCTGCTATTGAGACAATGGTGCAGTATTTCATAATGCTAGTTATATTCATTCTAATTGTACATTAAACTACTTCATACTATTTAGTGCAATATCTGCTAACATCTCAGATCTGTCTTATACACTGCTCAAAAAAAATAAAGGGAACACTAAAATAACATCCTAGATCTCAATGAATAAAATATTCCAGTTGAAAATCTTTATTATACATAGTGGAATGCGTTAAGAACAAAATAACATAAAAATGATCAATGTAAATCAAAATGATTACCCCTTGGAGGTCTGGATTTGGGATCATACTCAAAACCTCATACCACCCGCATGGAGTCTGTTTCTGACCGTTTGAGCAGAAACATGGATATTAGTGGTCTGCTGGAGGTCATTTTGCAGGGCTGGATCCTGGATGAGCTGCACTACCTGAGCAACGTCTGTGGGTTGTAGACATCACCTCATGCTACCTCTATGGTCAGAGAACTGACAAAATGCAAAAGTGACCAAAACATCAGCCAGAAAGGATGAGAACAGAGAAAAGGTCTGTGGTCACCACCTGCAGAACCACTCCTTTATAGGGCTTGTCTTCCTAATTGTCTCTCCTTTCTACCTGTTGTCTGTTCCATTTGCACAACAGCAGGTAAAATTGATTCACAATCAGTGTTGCTTCCTAACTGGACTGGTTGGTTTTACAGAAGTGTGGTTGTCTTGGAGTTACATTGTGTTGTTTAAGTGTTCCCTTTATTTTTTTGAGCAGTGTATGTTTATGTAAATACAAGGACATTCTTTACTATTCATTCATATTCAGTTAGGATATGTCTGAGTATTTAGCTTGAAATTAGCGCTGTCATGATTACTCAAGCTGGATTTTTTGTTCATTGATTAAAACACGGGGCAGCTGTGATCTGGTGGTTAGGGATCTGATCTTGTGACCGGAAAGTTGCCGGTTTGATCCTTGAGCAGGTCATGCCTGAAGTGCCCTTGAGCAAGGCACCTAACCCCCAACTGTTCCCTGGGCGCCATGGATAGGGTTGCCCACTGCTTGTGTGTGTGTGTGTGTGTTTCACTGCAAGGATGGGTAAAATGCGGAGGTCAAATTTCCCCACTCTGGGACTAATTATGGATTAATAAATACAAAAAATTAATTAAAAAAAACCTTCTTGAATTATTTTTATGATAATGGATATTTGAAATTCTCCAACTGGGTCTCTCTAATAGCACTTTTCCACCAAAATAACTCTGGTTCTTGAACTGGTGCTGTTCGGGTTTATGAGAACCTCTGTGCTTTTTAGTGAACCAGCCCGCATTTCCACTAGCTTTAGTTGAACTGAGGATACGTCACGGTGTACGTCATCAACAAAGCGGAATTATAAACAAAGATGGCGGAGCGCATCGACTACTTGCGAGCATTTGTGCTCTTGGTACAAATGTTTGTTTCACTTCACAAGTCAAATCTAGAGCCGGTACATTCCCTCGTCCAGCTCCACTGCGCGATAGCTCCTTTTTAGAATCTCTGTAGTCCTTTTTTAGCTTCTTTAGCTTATTTATCACTCGCTGTCTTGAACGAACAAAACCTGCCCGAGCTAAATCCTCCACCAGCTCGCTGTAGAGTTTCTCCTTTCTAATACTCCCCTCAAGTTTCTCCTGAAACTCCGGAGAACACCAAACAGATAACAAAAACTGAGTTTCTTCAGTGGACCACTGTACGCTACTGAGTCGCCTCAGTGCGCAGGCGCGTTTGGTTCGCACTGAAAAACCAAGTATTTTTTGGTTCCCGCTGCGAACGAATGTTCCTGGTTCGGGCCGGTATTTTTGTTGGTGGAAATGCGCCGAACGGTTCAAAATTAGGTTCGTGGCGGTTCCGTGTTGGTGGAAAAGTGCTATTAGAGTAAGAGAGGGATGTGCCTGATATTGTGTGTACATGGTGGTAGATATTGTCCCACCTCAATAGAGCTTCTCACATTACCTCACCCTCTTCTTTCAGCCCCACTGAGAACAATGACTCTCTCTGCACCTGTGCCTCAGTTCTTTCAACCTCCCACACCTACTCTTCATTCTCTGTCTGAGCTTTTGTAGACCGTGCCTCCCCCCTTTGATTTGTGATTCCATCCAAATTACCTTCTTCTTTGTATTCCTGCCAGGTAGTGTTGTGTTAAGTCTTTGGTTTGCTGTACATCAGAAATGTAGTATGTGGAGAAGAATTCGGCAAAAAATGAAAACGGTGGTGGGCTGTTTTTAATGATTTGTTCTTAAAGTTCAGTGGAACACACAAGTTGTTTTATCCCTTCACCCTATGCTGGGAATCATTAGTGTGTGTAGGTCAGTCTGTTAAGAATTTGATGTCCAGTGATGGAACAAGTTCCTCATTATGTTGAGCTGTTTAAGCTTGTTTTTGTTGTTTGGGAAGATGATGTTATATTAACAATGGCTTATAACTTTATTTATAATGAAGGCTTGGAGAGCTTTAACTAAAGAAGAATGGCTGAGTGACCATAGGGAAACATTAATAAGAGGGCCAAGCACAGAACTGGAGACCTCAGGCTACACATTTTTTTAAACACCTGTCCTGACCTCACAGAAAGAGAATATTAGTAGTATATCCACATGGAAACATATTTCACCACAGCCCACATCAAAAAGTACAAGAGCTGTATCCTAAGGCCTGATTTCATTCTGTGGATCAAATAACTCTGAAATCTTACCCAGCGAGTCTTTGATGAACACTTGGGGGGTAGAAGCTAACATTCATGCCTGACTCAAATCTGTGGTGAGAACCATCTTACCAAAATGAAAGTAAGAACACATTTTGTAACAATGTTCTTGGCCACCATGAGCCATCAAAATAGCTTCATTGCACCCTTGACATACATCAGAAAATTAGATTATCATGAAAAAGTTCATTTTTGTTCATAATTCAATTCAAAAAGTTAAAACTCATGTTTTATATTCATTACATATAAACTATATCTTTTTTGCTTGAATGTTGATCAGAGTGGCTGGAAGCTTAAAATCTAAATACAGGTGCTGGTCATAAAATTAGAATATCATGGAAAAAGTAGATTTATTTCAGTAATTCCATTCAAAAAGTGAAACTTGTATATTATATTCATTCATTACACACAAACTGATATTTTTCAAACGTTTATTTTATATGTATCTTTTTAATTTTGATGATTATAACTGACAACTAATGAAAATCCCAAATTCAGTATCTCAGAAAATTAGAATACTACTTAAGACCAATACAAAAAAAAAGGATTTTATGACCAGCACCTGTACAGTATCACAACTTATTGGAATTTGAGTACATTAATATTCAAACAGTATCAATATTGTGAATCTTGGGCTGTTGCAATCTAACCACTCCTGAACCAGAGACAACATCAGAAGTGTCTTACCTGGACTAAGCAGGACCAGAACTGAACTGTTACTCAGTACAAAGTCCTCTTTTCAGATGAAAGTCAGTTTAACATTTCATTAGTAAATCAGCTGTTAGAATCTGGAGGAAGAGTGGAGAGACACACAATCCAAGTGTCTGAAGTCCAGTGTGCAGTTTCTGCAGTCTGTGATGGTTTGAGATGTCATGTCATCTGCTGGTGCTGGTCCACTGTGTTTAGTCTAAAGTCAACAGTGTTTACCAGGAGATATTAGAGCACTTCATGCTTTCATCTGCTCACAAGCTTTATGGAGATGAATTCCTTTTCCAGCAGGACTTTGTACCCTTTCACACTGCAAAAAACTACTACCAAATGGTTTGCTGAACATATTACTGATGTGCTTGATTGGCCAGCAAACTCATGAGCTATAAACAAAACTGGTCAACATTAAAACAACAAAAAAATGATATATGTCCCTTTACGTGTAACGAATATAAAATTATTTTTTTCAGTTCAATTATGAACAAAAAACAAACTTTTTAATGATGTTTTATGACCATATATTCTAGTCTTTGGAACTAAATTAAGAGGCATGGAGCATCCTTCTTCACAACAATGTTTCCTCAGTCATGACTGAGGTGGAGAGCAACTAGCATGTCTCCCATAGGTGTTAATTTGTTTTTGAAAACAACACTTTAATTAGTATAGAAATTTGCATTGCTTAACTTAAAAAAATGTTGTTTACCAAAATAGTCTTTTACGTTCAGTTAAAAGTTGTTCTCTGACTTTGCTCCAGGGAAGCTTATTTGCAACTTTGTTTATGAGTGTGCAGTAAAGCAAATGCTTATTTGTGTAGAGTGGCTATAAAGGACATTAGACTCAATCTAAAGCACTGTGAGATAAACTAAATGCTCCAGTAAACAGTGGATAGAGAAGTATTCCCTCAGCACCTGCAGTCTTGCTTCAGCAAGAGCCCCAGCACTGCCGCCAGCTAAATGATGAGGGGGTAGAGTGAAGGATTTTTGATATATTTTTAGAACAGTATATGGTTAGAATATGGAATTGGGATGCATTGGTGGGAAAGAGGTGATAGAAGGAAGGGAGAAATAATGTGAAGGGCATGAAAGAGAAGGTGTGACACTGATATTCTGATGTTTTCTAAATGTACTATCAGAATGTATTTAAGCTTGTATTGTTTAAACCCGTAATTCTGAATACTGGAACTTTTATAATAGAATGTGACGTGACTAATGATGCACTGAATATTTAGCAACCAAAATGATTCAGGAAGTGGCAAAAACACTTAACTTTTTCTAGTTCCTGGCTGTAGACATGATCCAGAGTGTAGCTTTAATGCAGTAAACTTATTTTAATAATAGACACTCATTTTACATTCAGAATTGTGCTCTTCCTCCAGTTAAAAAAACACAGATTCACCAGCACAGTCACAGATTGGTGCTGAAATGGAACAAAACAAACTACAAGCATAACCTTTACTAAACTGCACTTATGATGAAGCCAGAATACAGCCGCTTAGCTTTGTGTTTGTGCTCTGACGGCTGCAGTGTTAGGGAGCGTCTCACAATTACCAGAAGAAATGTGAAGTGTTTCAGTGTCTGATGCCAATTACACTCACATTAAACACACAAAACATTCATTTTAGACATTTTGATCATTTTATTAAATATTAGTAATAATTTAACACACATGCATCTTCATACATATTCATATATTATTGTCTTGTTTTAAATACAAATATAAAATAAGGCTCAATTAAATTCATGTTATTAAACCTAATGATGTCAAACCAACTTATTAAAATTCATTCATTTCTGACTAAATACAATTTACATACATACTTAATTTTACTAAAATTTACTAAAATACAAATTTTATAATCATTTATATAAATGAAGTTTGGTTTTGCCCAAAAAAAATCATTTTGGTGCATCCCTACACGTGAATATAAATATATACTGTACTTTTTTTTTTTTTTTTTTTTTATTAAACTTTTTTGTTGTTTTTTTTCTTATAATGTCAAGTAATATCTCAATATCAAAAGGAACCTTAGATTTTACATTTTTCTTTCAAAACAAATCATTCCACAAATCACATACATGAATTTTAACTGGAAAGTCCATGAATGCACATAATCTCAAGTCATTGTACATCATTTTATGGTTTAAGGGTTGAATGTTTGGTTAAAACTGCATCCACAGGTTTTGAGCTGTGTTTTATTTCATTTGATCAGAGGTGTGACCCAATCAGCAGTGGTGGCAGTACACAATGGGTTCTAATAAAGTCCTCTACAAATGCATCTCTGCCATTCTGCATGGCAAATACAGCGACCAGTGCACCACTCCAAGAGGGTAGCACTTCAGTCCACAATTCACACTATTTTGTGTTGGCATCACTACAGCATAACACCTATGTATTAGCTGGACTGTTTTCCAAGTTAGTACTACCATAGCTAAAGTATTCCACAGCACATTGGTGACCTGTTGTAGCATATAAAATACATAATGTAAAGATGAAAGAACCAGTCTTGGGTCTGAAAGGTTTGTTCTCCTGAACCGACAGGACATGGCTGTCCTTGAGCAAAGCATCAAACCCCCAACTGCTCCCCGGGTGCCTTGGCTAAAGCAGCTGCCCATAGTGCAGGTTACACAAACATGCAGGACATCTCATGCTAATTCTTTGTTTCCCAAGTCTAAGACACCTTTGTGATGATTGTAACTCTTAGAAGAGAAGAAGCAGAGATGCTGTTACATGGGTAATTTTTTTGGGGTAAGGTGACCAGACTTCTAAAATAAAAGACAGGGATGTTTAAAGTTCACTGTATTAACATTTTTGTTTTTATGAAAAAAAAGTGAAATACATCACTTTTGACTAGTCTTATATTAAGCTTACAGTGTTCTCAAAAAAGTATTTGTTTTTTTAGACTAGATTAGATGGCCCCATCATCTACGGGGCCAACCATAGTCTATGGGGGTCAACCATCAGTTCACCTCACTTACTTCTATTCTGTCAGAATGAACTGACCCTTCCCAGAGGATGGCACCAGGACCTGGGTGCTGTTGAGGGGGAGGGCCTGCCCCTGCTCTGGGGGAGGGCCTGTTCTTACCCCTGTTCTTGCTGCTGGTGCACTTGCATTAGGGGCAGCCATGGCCTAGTGGTAAGGATCTGATCTTGTGACCAGAAGGTCGCTGGTTCGATCCCCAGACTGGACATGAGTGAAGTGCCCTAACCCCCTAACTGCCTGTGTGCCCACTAGTGTGTGTGTGTGTGTGTGTTTCACTGCACGAATGGGTTAAATGCAGAGGTCAAATTCCATTGTGTGAAAATCACATTGGCAATTGGTAAATCTTAATGGCATCACTTGCTATTTTTTTCAGTGGATATATATATATATATATATATATATATATATATATATATATATATATATATA